>OMNN01099848.1:1452-13254 GCA_900302755.1 Chromis chromis | reverse complement strand
TAGTTTAAAAGTATAAAAGATAGCAAAACAATGTGAATGTAGTAAAAATAGTGGAAAAGAGTGTGAACGTTTTAAAGTGAAAATCAAGTCTCTACGTGGAACACAGCCAAAGTTGTAAGGCTGTGAAGAAGGTGGAACAGCGGAAAGATTTCCCATTCATTTCAATGGGGACAAATTTAGTGGAAAAAGTGAAATAAATTAAAAAGTAAAAGTAGTAAAAATGTGAAAAGTCATAGCCATCATGTCCCGAAGAAGCCGCACAATATGATAGTTGAATGGTGAAAGTAGCACAAACTGTTGAAGAGGAGAAGTGTGCCGAAAAACGTACGGAAGTAGAAGAATAAGAAGCGGAAGAATAAAGAACTGGATAACAATAGTGTGAATGCTGAAAAGCATTCACACTAAATATTTACCAGAGCATTATTTTTTCCCAACCTAGACAAAGTCAAGCTGTCTGAAAGTCTATTCGCTCAGCGCTAGTATTTACGAGATGCGCTAGAACGCCCCATCACGTGAACAGCGCATGCAGCACGCTGCGAGTTGTTCTTGCTCGGGGAGGATGAAAGCAGACCTGGAGAACTCTCGTGCTTAGTTTTGTGTGCGTTTTATGGACACTAAGTAAGTTCATTTCTATTGTTACTTATTTATAACGGCATTGACATTGTGCCATTCACCACAAGATGTAAAGTGGTTATCCAGGACATGTGGAAGTCCAACATTGGCTGGGATGACAAGATCCAACTCACATCTCTGTCACCAGAATATGAAGCAGCCACAGGTTTACTCAGAGTTGGTGGTAGGTTGCGGCATGCAGAAGGACTGGATGTGGATATGCTCCATCCTGTTATCTTGGACCCAAGGCACCCTGTGACGAAGCTTATCATTAAGGACACTGATGAGTCACTACTGCACCCTGGGCCAGAACGAGTTCTTGCTGAGCTCAGACGCAGGTTTTGGGTCATCCGAGGCAGAGAGGCCATTCGGAAGCATCAGCATTCATGTCTGGAGTGTCGCCGATGGAGAGCGAAACCCGATGTTCCGAAGATGGCCGATTACCCACCTGCTCGACTACGACTCCATAAGCCACCATTTTATTCAACCAGAGTTGATTGCTTCAGACCCTTTCAAGCAAGGATTGATCACCGCACTGAAAAGAGATGGGGCATCATCTACAAATAAATGACAACTCGCTCAGTGCATCTGGAGCTGCTAGAGAGCCTTGATACGGATGCTTTTCTGCTGGCATTGAGACGGTTCATCTCCCGACGTGGCAAACCGTTCGAACTCCTCATGGACAATGGTACCAACTTTGTCGGTGGAGAGCGAGAGTTACGTGAATCAGTCGCTGCAATGGCACCTCAGTTGAGAGAGCAACTTGCTGAACACCAGATATCCTTCCGATTCAATCCTCCAAGTGCGCCACACTTTGGTGGGACCTGGGAAAGGGAAGTGAAATCTATAAAGACTGCACTTCGTGTCGTTCTCAAAGACCAGACTGTTCCTGAACCAGTTCTGCTGACAACTCTGGTGGAGGTTGAAGGCATAATGAATGCTAAACCCCTAGGCTACCTGTCTTTGGATGCCTCCGATCCAGACCCGGTTATGCCTAACCTCCTCCTTATGGGCCGTCACAACTCGTCACTTCCTCAAGCAGTCTACGATCCCAGTGACCTTGGAAGAAGGCGTTGGAGGCACAGCCAAGCCATTGCTGATCGCTTCTGGTCATCTTTCATCAGTCACTACCTGCCAGGGCTGCAAGAGCGCAGTAAGTGGAGAAAGGATGGTAAGGCACTCTCCATCGGTGATGTTGTCTTAATAGTGGATCCTCAACTCCCTCGAGCATCGTGGCCTGTAGGACGGATTACCAAGACCCATCCAGGAGTTGATGGACGTGTCCGAACTGCTAGCGTTCAAGTGAAGAACTGCACCTACGTTCGCCCAGTTGCCCGACTTATCCTGCTCCCAGCTCTCGAGGACACGGATGAGGAATACGCCACCAAATAGACTTTCTCCTACTCTTTCAACTGCTATGCGGACAGTTGGGGGCGGCCTTGTCTGAAAGCCTATTCGCTCAGCGCTAGTATTTACGAGATGCGCTTGAACCCCATCACATGAACAGCGCATGCAGCACGCTGCGAGTTGTTCTTCCTCGGGGAGGATGAAAGCAGACCTGGAGAACTCTCGTGCTTAGTTTTGTGTGCGTTTTATGGACACTAAGTAAGTTCATTTCTATTGTTACTTATTTATAACGGAGATTTGCAAGTTTATCTGTGTTGGCTTTAAGTAGTTTATCTGTGTTGGCCTGTGTGACTAGTTGGTGCAGTTTAATGTTGTAACCTGTTGTTCGTGACCTGTACTGTGTGTAACTAGAGTTAGACTCTCTTTGTGTTTTATGTGTAACTGTGCATGTATGTTGTGCATTTACTGTTCATTCAGTTTTACTGCACTATTTACATCTTTAATTTGTTTATAGGTACAGTAATGCTATTGTTTTACATCTTTATTCCGAATTTTATTGTTAGTTTTATATGACTATTATACTCATTGTATTATTCTCTTTCTCTTTCTGTTTAGACCACACACACACACACACACACACACACACACACACACGTATACCTGTTGCTGAAAATAAAACTGATAAAAGGATTCTCTGGCCGGAATCTGTCCTTAGTGTTCGCATCCCTAATTGAACCCTGTCCATATTCTACACAAGCACTGTAATATTCACAGTGCAATAACAAAATCATCCGACGAAGTACACCACGGCATTAAAAAATCACCCCTTGTGATGTTTTTAAAATACTGCTAGTAATTATTTCCGTCATTAAAACAGAATACAGAGACTGTCTTTGACCTAAATTCATGAAATGTTAAAATGTGTTTGTTTATATCAAAATACGTCCACAGAACACACGGCGTAGGCTTATGTAATTCCCCAAATGTCAGATGCAGACACCATGAGTTCATTGCTAAATGTTCTCAGCTGATGTTGCCACTATCACGCCATTTAGACAATGATGTACTAATATATGTAAGCAAGTTGATTGGATGGCTTAGTCTCACCTAGCCAGACCTGTACAGTACTGCAGAATGGTCTGACTGCACCCATTATCACTCTGCTAAAGGGGGAAATAATGCTCTAGATTGTATTTCTTTTAACCAGTCACAATCATCCTGGGTGTTCACGATGCAGCAATGGTGCCCCTGCAAAATAATGTCAAGGAGAGCAGGGGTGGGCTGGCCATCGGGAGGTTTGGGAGGTTTCCCGAACGGCCGGTCTCTTCCAGGCTGGTGGCCGGAAATAGGTCAATGATCTACCATATTGGCCCGAATAGACAACCCTGATATTCCAGTAAATTTTGCCACGACATACACAATGAGAACACCAGGCTTATACCTGCAGTTTTCATTTGGTGAGTGCAACTGTGGTGCCGAAACAACAAGTAAAAAAAAGTAAACAGCAAGTCAAAATAAAAAGGCACAAAATAAAATGAAACTAAGTAAAGACATATTGAGCAGACACAGCGCACAAACCTCAGTCTGCTGGGTGAAAGTCCTGTTATTTATGCCACCACCACCCATACAACCTCCTCATGGTTGTGTGTTAAACCAGAAAAACTCCTATTTTTCTATCGGCATCGAATGTTAGATGGCTAGGTCGAAAAATAAAGGACAAGGTTCTGATGATGGTATGGTGGTACAGACGGCAAACTGAAACATATGACCAGACAGGTATACACACCTACATCCACCCAGTATATAAATGCACCAATCTCCACCATGAAATATACAAAAAGGGGTGGTGTCTACAAAAAGAGCTGCAAATAGTAGAAACATTATTCACAAAGATTCAACTCTACCTTTACACAAGTCCCCTAAAGAAGCATATGAGTATTTGCTTTCCAGTCAGACATTTCTATGATACAGAAAACAAACAATAAACCAAACAAAACTCAACTAATTCCCAGTCCCTCCCCTCTCTGCTCAGTCCATATGGTTTTCCCCAATAAAGCTGATTGAAACCTCCAGGCCCTTCTCGCACTTTCATGGGCGTGCCTCCATGACATTGCTGATCTCAGGAAATTACCTAATGCCCGGCACACACTACAGGACTCTTCACAACTTCACACATTCAGAGACCACACACTTGATGATCAAAAAAGCCAGATCGCACAAGATTTCTCTCTTCTGATCTTATAGTGTGTGGTGTGCACTATGGAGCACACCACACACTAACCGATTCTTCAGCAGAGTATCAGGTTCTTCACGCTCAATATTCCAAATCTCACGTAGTCAAACATGACTTCAGTGTAAACAAACGGCATGAATGTGGGCTGAATGCATTACAGTGAGTTGGAGGTTAGTAAAAATTGTCACAAGTATTACAGATAGCTTGAAGAGCAGGGCTGTGCGCTAGATGCTAGCACCAGTGCTAGCAAGTCAAAAATATTAGTAACATTACCACAATCATTGCAAACTACCAGTGATGGGAATAAAGGCGTTATAAATACCGTCGTTATAAATAACGGTGTTCTTTTTGTCAGTAACGAGTAATCTAACTGACTCTTCCCATCATTATAACACCGTTACTGTTACTGCCGTGTTTTTTCATCAGACCATCTAGATCTCCGGGGCAGAGGTTTATTTTAGGGCTGTCAAAATTGACGCACCCTTTAAGACCGGGACGTGTCGGCGCCGACACATCTGTGCAGCTGTACTTTGGAATACCGTAAATATGTCACCGTTTGTGCTATCGGAAAAAATCCAACAGTTTCTGAAAGCTTAGTCATTGAGTTTTACAGCCAAACAGGTGTCATTACGGCCGACACGTCCCGGTCAAAGGGTTAATGCGGGTTGTCTGAAGTTACGTAACAAGTTGTTTTTTGGGGGGTTTTTTTGCACTACAAAGAGTGCATATATATTTAATTTAATTTTGCCCAGTTGTGGCCTGTTGAGGGGCAATAAATATCAATAAATACATAAAAAATAAGTATTTACTGTATATTATAGTATTTACTTCCTCCTCCGTCAGTCAGCTGAGTCAGCTCGCGTCTTGATTGGCTATTGTTCCGGTACTTTCTAGTCGTAAATATTAAACATGCCATTTACGATCTCTCGATCGGAGGCCTTCCGAGCGGATCGGACCGGACAAAATCACTCGTAACACACCCCACACCACAGGAGAATCAGACACGATGTAGTTTGCAAACATCCAACAATCGGGCCTTTGCCGGCTTTGATCGTAAGGGGGAGATCGGGACAAAAATCGGCCCTATTATCCTGTATGTGTGCCAGGCATAAGCGAAAGACAATGATCAGAAAGAAGCAGAAAACATGGTCAGCAAAACATCTCATGAAATAAAATCCACTTATTTGTCAGCCAACTAAATAGGATCCATCTTTAGCAGATCAACACTTTAAAAAGACTGAGTGCATGTATTTGGGAGCATCTGTGTTGAGCCCCTGTTTAGTGCTGGGGATCCATGCAGCTCGTTCAGAGACATCTTGTGCAGATCTCTAAACACCAGTGGCTTTGATAAAACAACAGTTTTCGATGACCTGGGAATGAGAACAAGTAGCCTAGATGCCTATTGTATGAAAAATGGGTAAGTAATAAGCCCAAACTGCCCAATCTGGGAACATTTTTAGTCTCCAAGCTTCTCTTAAGGCCGGCACACACTACAGGATAATCGGGCCGATTTTTGTCCCGATCTCCCCCTTACGATCAAAGCCGGCAAAGGCCCGATTATCTGTTGTTTGCAAACGACAACGTGTCTGATTCTCCTGTGGTGTGGGGTGTGTTATGACTTGCTAGCACTGGTGCTAGCATCTAGCGCACAGCCCTGCTCTCCAAGCTATCTGTAATACTTGTGACAATTTTTACTGACCTCCAACTCATGCTGTAATGCATACAGCCCACATTCATGCCGTTTGTTTACACTGAAGTCACATTTGACTATGCGAGACTTGGAATATTGAGCGTGAAGAACCTGATACTCGGTTAGTGTGTGGTGTGCTCCGTAGTGCACACCACACACTATAAGATCAGAAGAGAGAAATCTTGTGCGATCTGTCTTTATTGATCATCAAGTGTGTGGTCTCTAAATGTGTGAAGGTTTGAAGAATCCTGTAGTGTGTGCCAGGCTTTACCTGGCCACCTTTGCTTTAAATAACTGTATGAAAGATCAAATGTATAGGAAGGTTGCTGGGGAGGAGGGATTTCTGGAATGTTCCGTTTAACCTGCTGCTAATGAAAATCAACCCTGGTAAGTGGAAGAAAATGGATGAATGGATGGAGGGCTGTGTGGCGCAACTACAACAGCATGATACACATTAAATGATCTCAGGATGAGCTCAGGTGCCAGACAACGCCACTCTGGGAGTTGCATCCAGAGAATTCTCTTTCTCCTACGGTGGAGGCACACAGGTATGTTATACTCAGGAGGTGGATCCACAGTTCAGTAAAATAGTTTATTTTTGACAAGTTTAAAAATGTACTCTTTTAAAAACAAATAAACACCATTCACACCAGGGCAAAATGAAACCAAACGACCTAGGCCCCATCCACACGAAGCCAAAACGCTTATAGTTTCAAAAACGTTTCAGTAAATGTGTCCGTCCACACGAATTCACTTGATGCGCCTGAAAACGATGTAAAACACATGCCAGGCCTGTTGGTGGCGCTGTGACAGCGTAACGGAAACTGGCGGCGGGACTTTAGGCATGCGCAGAAATCTGTATACGATGTAAACATAGAACATGAAGTGGCGTATTGTGCTTTCCATATTTGTTGGTGAACACGGGGATAATGCAGAAGTATATTTTGCTGTAATAGTAATAATAGGGTGACTAGCTTCAGCAGTACACACGCAACACCGCCATAGTTGTAGTCATTTTTGGCGCATGCGCATTTATCGAGAGGTGGAGCTATGACGCAAGCGTTTCAGAAATGATTCGGATACAGCGTAAACACGGAGCGGCAGAAGCCGCAGTTTCAAATCTTTCCCTTCTGGGACCTGGTTTCAGAAATGATCGTTTTCAGACCCCAAAACGCCGGCTTCGTGTGGATGATACACCGGTTTGATGAATTATTTGTGCGTTTAGGCCTAGGTTTGTTTTCGTGTGGATGGGGCCCTAATCAGTTACTGAGCTAACCAAGCGGACAGGAGCTAGCAAAGGGGAAGGGAGTCCCCCAAAATAATGCGAAAACACCCAGGCTTACGTGACACACACTCGTAAAGTGAACCAATTTCCCAGGGGAGCACAATACACATAAGGAGGGGACACCACCACCATCACCACCAGCACCACCACCGGTCTTCTTCAACTAAAGTGGAAAAACAAACAAATTACTGGGGGAAAACAATCAAATAATACAACAGAATATACTACAAAAAAACAAAACAAAACATACAAATAGGGCGGGTTTGGATTAAACTATATAAGTCATGCAAAACACTAAATGCCCCAAAATGGAACAAAATACACAACAAAAAAAGAACAACAATTAACCAGACCAATAAACAAAATAATCCAAATCAAAACAGTAGCAATTTTTCAATCCTACAATTAAAATTGAACTCCGTCATAGGGGTGCATGCAGTCGATAGGAGTTTGCCACGGCACCATGCAATGCACCGTCAACCAATTTAAATGGAGCGACACCGGCAGAAGACAAGCAGCCGGAGAAATGCAGCGGAGACAAGCAGCGACAGGAGACAAAGCAGCTGGAGACAAAACAGCAGGAATCCCAGTAGCTGACCGCGATGTCTGCAGTGGCGGGCACAACCACCTGAGCCAACCTCACCTGCTAAAAACACAAACATTACTAAGTTTGAACTGCTAAAAAGATGATGCAGTCGCTACATTTATAAACATACATACCTGTCAATGGCAGGGAATACACACACACACACAAGGAGGGAGGAAGGAAGCCCATGCAGCTCGGCACTTTACCTGTGACCACATAAGCATTAGCTAGGTAGTAGCATACACAAAAACGCTGTGAAGGAAAAGACACCTACCACAAGCAGCCAGGAGTGGGGAACGTGCACACACGCAAACTAGAGGCGCACGTCGGGGACACACCAGTCGCTTCTGCAGCACAAAGTAAATGTCCTCAGCATACCATCAATAAGACCAAACTAGTGAAACGCGGCAGGAGCGGACATACCTGTTGCAGATGAACCTGCACACGGACGTGACACACACAGAAGCGCAGAGGGAGAGACGGGGGAAGGGCCGCAGCTTATTAAATACCAGCCCCACTCACTGATTGACCACCAGCTGCACAGCATCAGGTGAGGCATAATATACATGCTGCTACAGATGGATATCTAGAAATCACACCATATGTTCATATTTTATCTTTTACGAAGACTAAAAAGCACAATGAACAGAATCACATCATCAGCATACAGTTAAAGCCTGCATCTCTACTGCATTGCGATGCACAGCTTTTACAAAAGATTGGTAAAGTGAATAATGACAGAGAACATTAACACTGACAACACAGTTTGTTGGTGTTATCAATATTTCTGCTGCGGCATTCGTATGTAGAGCATAGTATTTATATTCTGAACCCATTTGTGAAAGCTGGTCCCAAAATCCTCCAACGAATAATATTTCAAGATTCCAATATAGTTTGAAGTTGTTAAACTCCTTAATGGAAGTATGTATGATGGTGGAGATGGACTAAATATGAGAGAGCCATTAACTGGAAGATTAGTTGTCAAAAGCTTTTAAAAGTTGAGCCATGCTGAATCAAGTGCAAGATCCAGTCTTTTCCAGCTTATTCAAGCTTCTCTGCTGGGATCTGAAAAGAATAGCAACTGTGCCAAAGAAGGAAAGCGCTCTATTGTTGACAACTGGGTGCTGAGGGGAAATAGCAAATGTCAGCTGCACCTAATAAGGAAGTCAGTTACCTTTATCAGTGACTCAGCAGCCCTCAAGTTCATGCAAGCTCATCCAGTGGTCTTCTTGTGCCTGATCAGCCACAAAATAAGAAGTACCGACAGGGGAAGTGAATGACACTGATCTCCCCGTTACAATGCGATTTTCTGCTGGGACCTTGGTTCCTGGCATTCATGTGGATGTTACTTTGACGTGTACCACACACCTACACATTGTTGTACAGAAGGATCTTGATCCTGCACCAGATCAGTAAAAACAAGTATGGCAGAGAGGCGAGCTAATCACAATAAATGATCAAAGAGATTTCCTTTTTGTTTTAAGTGCAGTAGTTCCTTTTGTCGTGGCCTCTGATTTTATCCCATATGTGGTTTATTTAGTTGGTCGGCCTGATGGTTTGGGGTTTACTTAATGTTTTTCCCCCCAGTTGGCCTGTATGTGACAGTTTTTAATGGTATGTTACTTGTCTTGTAAATACTTTATGACCTCCTTGACTACAATCTTTCTATGTAACATCTTGCTCCCTTTCGGATTCATAAGAGCTGTGCAATACAGATTATGGTGTTATGTTCATTGCAGGTTACTACATGTTCCTCTTTCTGTACATATTTTATGGTAAAACTGATAAGATCAAAAAAAGAAAGCATTGTTGCAGACCAAGTAAACCACTTCCTGCCAATGATAGTCCCAAACACCAGTGGCCTCCTGCAGCAGAAAAATGCACAAACTTCTGTTTAGAAAGGACTTAAGTAACACAAACATCCCAAGGTGTTGACCTGGCCTCCAAACTCCCCATATCCCATCTGATTGATTATCCACAGTATGTGCAAAGAGGCCCCATCCAGCAACCCATCTAACTCAATGAATCAACCAGAAACTACAGGACACCTCCAAAAAGGTCATGTGTCCACACATCGATAGGCCAGAGCTGTTCTGACAGCTCAAGATGTCACAGGGTGGGTCAGAGGCTCAAGTGCAGACAAGCATGACACGGCAGACAACTTTAACTACAAAGTAAATTTATTTACAATTTAATAATACAAAATACAAGCGGAACTAACAGAAGAAGAAAGGCGGAAACTATGACTACTGCTCCCGAGGGAGCCAACTGCAGGTGGGCGGGTGAAAAGCATGGAGCTAGACACCAGCAGACAGAATTAATCTTCCAAGCAAGATACACTGCTCAAAAAAATAAAGGGAACACTGAAACAACACAATGTAACTCCAAGTCAATCACATTTCTGTGAAATCAACCTGTCCAAATAGGAAGCAACACTGATTGTGAATCAGTTTCACCTGCTGTTGTGCAAATGGAACAGACAACAGGTGAAAATGAGAGGCAATTAGCAAGACAACCCCTGTAAAGGAGGTTCTGCAGGTGGTGACCACAGACCATTTCTAAGTTCTCATCCTTTCTGGCTGATGTTTTGGTCACTTTTTCAAACTGTCAGAAACAGATTCCATGAAAGTGGTATGAGGGTCCGATGTCCACAAGTGGGGCTTGTGCTTCCAGCCCAACACCGTGCAGAGCGATTGGCATTTGCCAGAGAACACCAAGATTGGCAGATTCGCCATTGGCGCCCTGTGCTCTTTGCGGATGAGAGCAGGTTCACACTGAGCACGTGTGACAGACGTGACAGAGTCTGGAGACGCTGTGGAGAACGTTCTGCTGCCTGCAACATCCTTCAGCATGACAGGTTTGGCGGTGGGTCAGTAATAGTGTGAGGAGGCATTTCTTTGGAGGGCCGCACAGCCCTCCATGTGCTAGCCAGAGGTACCCTGACTGCCATTAGGTACCAGGATGAGATCCTCAGACCCATTGTGAGACCATATGCTGGTGCGGTGGGCCCTGGGTTCCTTCTGATGCATGACAATGCTAGGCCTCATGTGGCTCAAGTGTGTCAGCAGTTCCTGCATGATGAAGGCATTGATGCTATGGACTGGCCTGCCCGTTCCCCAGACCTGAATCCAATCGAGCACATCTGGGACATCATGTCTGGTTCCATCCACCAACGCCACATTGCACCACAGATTGTCCAGGAGTTGACTGATGCTTTAATCCAGGTCTGGGAGGAGATCTCTCAGGAGAACATCCGCTGCCTCATCAGGAGCATGCCCAGGCGTTGTAGGGAGGTCATAGAGGCACGTGGAGGCCACACACACTACCGAGCCTCATTTTGACTTGTCTTGAGGAATTTCCACTGAAGTTGGTGTGATGTTCGCCAGAACGTAATGTATTTTATTTTGAAGTCACGTTGCTAGACAGGAAGTACGTGCAACAGGAACTGCTATTAAACTAGTGATGTGTGCCAGTTATGAGATGCCGCTGATGCGCCGTTATTAAAGTTACGAGTTCAAGGAACAAATTCTCATTATTTCTGCAGTCACCATGATGCAAGAACATTACAGTTGGATCAGCCTGTAATGTGATTTTCCACTTTTATTTTGAGTATGATTCCAAATCCAGACCTCCATGGGATAATAATTTTGATTTACATTGATAATTTTTATGTTATTTTGTTCTCAACGCATTCCACTATGTAATGAATAAAGATTTTCAACTGGAATATTTCATTCATTGAGATCTAGGATGTGTTATTTTAGTGTTCCCTTTATTTTTTTGAGCAGTGTACATTGCTGAAAGGAGTGCTGTATCAAAGCATATTAATGTAAAGTTAATTGGAAGGAAAAAGTGTGGTAGGAAAAGGTGCACAAGCCAAAGCTTAAAGACTGCAGACTAGAGAGGATGGTCAAGAAAAGCAGATTCAAGAATGATGGAGAGATTCACAAGCAGTGGACTGAGGCTGGCGCCAGCACATCCAGCACCACCAGTTGTGTCAGGGAAATGGGCTACAAGTGTTGAATTCCTATTATCAAGCCACTCACAAA
>OMNN01099847.1:2539-19775 GCA_900302755.1 Chromis chromis | reverse complement strand
CTCCCACTCACACACCCACACACACACACGCACACACACACACACACACACACACACACACACACACACACACACACACACACACACACACACACACACACACACACACACACACACACACACACACACTCTCTCTCTCTCTCTCTCTCTCTCTCTCTCTCTCTCTCTCTCTCACACACACACACACAGTGTCAGAGCTTTAAAGTCACAGATTTTCAACAGACAGCTGTGGCTTGCTAGTTAAAAGTTTGAGTAAAGTCTGGAGTCCAGTCATCAGAGAGTTTAAAGAAGGCTGCTGTTAAGTATGAACATGTTTGTATATTTGTTGTATGTTAAAAAAAAATGTAGGTGACAAATAATATTGGTTTAGAGCAACACATCAACAAATTGCTAGAAGGCTCTACAGCACTGACTGTAAGTTCTATGTGCTGTGACTACTGCTGTCATTAACTTAATAGTGCCCGACTTCTACTAACTCCTGGCTAGTCTGAAAATGAGCAAAAAGGTGGAGCATGAGTGAAGCTGAAGCACCCACCTGTCAATCAGACGTGCCTTTAACTATGCATTAATTTAAGCTTTAGTCAAATTGAGTTGGCGAAATTAGTGACTAGTTATTAGTTGCTGTTCTGCCCTCAATAATAATGGTTATTTAATGATTAGATGTGTTATTTTTGATAGATTCAGACCACCTGTTGTTTGAAATGTGTTTTACATTATTTATTGTTTATCTTTGTCATAGCACCTTTATTTTGACACAGGAAGTGACACAGGAAGTAACGCTGTGGAAGTAAAGTGAATTTAAAATAGTGGAAAATGGGGAATAGATGTATGATTCCTTCCTGCGTCCTGTCCGTCCAGTCTTTGTTCGGTCCGCCAGAAGGCAGTGACTGTAAGTTGTGTGTTGGTCTTGTACGGCAATAATAACTTATGGGTGAATGCGTTAGCGTACGCGCTAACGTTAGCATACGCGCTAAAGCGAACTATATGCGCTAATGCTAATTATATGTCCTAGCTGTAGCTACGCGCTAGCTTTAGCCATGTTCACCTGCATACTCAAAACAGGTTAGCTTCAGTGCTACTTACCCAGTAAATTCTTAATGACACTTCATGTGTGATTGTGATGCTTACCTGTATAACATTACTGAGAGTTTTGTATGTTCTCTTTTTTTTATAGTTTCACTCTGTTTGACTGTCAGTGATTTACCTGCAATAATGGAGGGAAGTCAAGGAGCAAGGCTGTGCGTTTCCTGGCTCTCAAAAGAGTTTGGCTGACTGTTTCATCTATGTTAACACTGTGGCAGTATAACACATAGAGAGAGCAGTACAGAGACCAAAACAGTTTTTGTACCATGCTGTAAATATGTAGAATTTTGCTGTAAAGTTAGACATTTTATCATGGGAGTCTATTTGGATTGACTTGCTTGTAGAGTCAGCCTCTAGTGGCCATTCGAGGAACTGCACTTCTGCATTGGAAACATTTTATCACCTCTAAGGTTGTCACTTGTTCTGGAGGATGTTGGGAAGCTAGTTAGGCTTCTTTTAATCCCGGAAGTCTTTGAGACCAAGATTTTTTTTTCTTGAGAGACCTTTAAAAACAAATTATAACAACACTGGTATCTGAATGTACAAACAGGGACACAGGATCTAAAGTAAACTCATAACCACAAACATTCCAGTAGAAGTTTGAAAAGCACTCAGAGCTGAGCATCAAAACCTCCAATGCGTGCTATTTCCAGGGTTGTTAGTAGCGTCCTAGTTGCTACCCTTCATTCTGTGTGCAGCTAAGTGCAAACTACATAATGGGTCTTGTGCATTTTGAAACAGACATTAAGGTAGTGGAGTAGTTTCAGGAGTTCCTATAGACACATATTCTGATGTGACTTCTCATTAGACTCATTACATTGCTACTGCTGTAAGTGCAAGCTGATTAGATAAGCTGCTGTTTTCTACAAAGGAGCGAGTTACAACCGCACGATGTTGGTACTTAGAAATAATGTTTGGTGGATTTCTCATAGATCTATAGTTAGACTAGCATCACTCAAATTGGCTAACCATCCGGTGAGACTTGCCTCACCTTGCCCTCAGGGGTTGCTAACCTACACTGAAAGAATTTCATCAGTAAAATATTAGCACTTGCCTTCAAACACTATCATTGATCTCACATGACAGACAAGATCCACCGCGCTTTAAGATCAATAGTTTTCTCCAACACAACTGAGTGAAACCTTCAGTGAAGGTAACCCTGCACGGACAAGTCTCTCCGCTCATATCTTGATCAGATGAAATGTGTTCAGGGCCGCTGGTGTTTGATTATATAACAGCTGTCGACGGCTATTTCCAGCACATTTCATTATTTATCCGCCTTCCTCCCTATCTTTTGATGTACCCGAGCTACAACTGTGATTTCTACGACAACACAACAACACATTTTAGGAAAGATATCAAGTTTTTTTTGAAAAAGTCAGTGGTAGTTATTTAGAAGTAAGCTGCTTTTGATTGTTGTTTGGAATTGAATGTGTGGACACTGAGGAGGAAATGGCAAAGTGGAAAACACAGATTCATGTTGACAATCATTTTTCTCTCCGCCCTTCGTTTCTGTCGGCACTATCGAGCTTATCGGCAGCAAGAAAATGCCCTGAAAATGTCTAGAAAGTTTACAAGAGCTCCCCCCCCTCGCTGCTTTTTAGGAACTTTAATTATCCTTTGCTCCCTGTTTTCCTTTCTGTTGCCTCATCTTTGTCTTTTCCTTCTTTAATTATTAATAGGATGTTGCTTCACATAATAAATGCCTTTCCTTTTGTCCTATTTCCTTGCCTTTACTTACTGAGCTGCTCTTAGTTTATTTTCTCACCAGTTTCAACTCTGTGTCTGTGTAGGTTCGACTACCAGGAGCTGCTTCATAACTCCAGCTTCTGTTTGGTGCCGCGAGGCCGACGTCTTGGATCCTTCCGCTTCCTGGAGGCCTTGCAGGTATGTGTGTGGGTTTATCCTTGGATGGATAGTGTCACTGTAAACTGCATTTCTGTCCAAGTATGTGTGTGTGTATGTGCAAAATGTGTAGCCATCCTATTGGTAGAAGAGTGGGAATCTAATGCAATCCAACACAACAGCTCTGCTATAAATTCTACTTTTACAAAGCTTCTGCATTTTTATTTTTTGTTACCTTTGTCGGCAAAGGTAATGATTCTACTTATTAAACTTAAAACATACCTAAAAAAAATAATATCAAAAGTAGAAACACTTTTTATGTAGATATCATCAGTGTGTCAGTAGTGTTTTCACTGGTTGGTCAGGATGGAGCTCATAAAGTATAAAGATGTTAATGTAAAGTCCATTGGAGACACGGTAAGTCATTTGCTTGGGCAATCTACAAAAGAGCCTGACTGTACTTCAAAAGAAAAACAGCAGCAGAAGTCCAAAATTACACATGCTTATATTTTGGGCTCGAGTGACCATAGTATTTATGACAGGAGGAAAGGGGGAATTCATGTGACATTATTAATGAACAAAAATGTCTGCTTAGAGAGGAGGCTGGGGTTGATGGTTGGGTCAACAAAACATTGGATATGTGTTAACAGAGCTTGCATAACGTTTACAAATAGGCATTTTTAACCCAACTACGATGTCACTCCCCAACCTCAACAAAGAACTTGTTTTAACCCAACCTGTGACCATTTTCCTAATCCTAAGCATGTCATGTTTGTGCCTAAACCAAACCAAACCTTTAACCACACAGTTTGTGCATCATAAAGCAGATTTGTTTTTCAACAGTGAGACAATTTACATTGTCCTGCCAGTATTGGGTATCAGATCAGAAACTACACCGATCAGTTTTTCTTTCTAAAATGCAGTATTAATTTGAATTATACAAAACTAAAACATCAGCATACATACACCGATCAGGCATAACATTATGACCATCTGCCTAATATTGTGTTGGTCCCCCTTATGTGGTCCAAAATGCTCTGAACCATTGAGCATGGACAAGAGGACCTCTCAGGGTGTCCTCTGGGGTCTGGCACCAGGACGTTGGCAGTGGATCCTTTGGGTACGCAGTGGGGCCTCTGTCAATCCAACTTGTTCCACTGCATCCTGTTGATGCTTGATCAGAATGGGGTCTAGGAAGTTTGGAGGTCAAATCAACATCTTGGGCCATTGTCGTGTTCCTCAAGATGTTCCTGATTGGTTGATGTTGTTGCCATGTGGTGGGGTGCATTTTCCTGCGGGGGTAGGCCAGTGACATTTGGGATTTCCATTTGCATGAGGGAGTGTGCTTGTTCTGGGACAATGTTTATTTGGGTGTCTAAGTCTCATCAACACGGATGTTAAAATCCAAGGTTTTCCAGCAGAACACCACATAGTACCAATATGATCAATGTTATTCACTTCAGCTGTCAGTGGTCAGAATGTTGTGGCTGATCAGTGTACAGCACAGATGTGGTTACAGACTCCATCCCTTAATTTGTACAGTATTTTGAGTCAAACTTTGTTTATTGTGCGTTTTGTCTCATTTTGGCAAATGAATTAAAGGTGAATATGACTCAAAATTTCAACAGGTGTCGAGATATCATGGCTTCATCTGGCCAAAATAACCATGTTGTGAAAATCTTCTATCCTGACAGCCCTATTTAATGCTAAAGTTGAGCATCTTAAGGTGAAAAATGAGCAGTCACACCTTGAACGGAGACTGATGTTCACCCAGCTTAAATATCTTCTATACCAGCCTGTTATTTTTTAGTGTCACTGATCTAAATGCTGCAAATCAGGGCATCAGAAACTCCTAAGTCAGCTTCAGCTAGATGTGCATCAGCATTTATACGACAGGGTTAATCTACTTTATCCACCTACGCTACCAAACCGCCCTTCAGCAGAGCAGACCGACAGCTACACTGTGACCACACACACGAACACCATCGACTCCTGGGTGAATTAATCCTTCCCTCATCCTCCCCCTTCTACATTTACATATCCAACAGTTACTAGAGTTGGCCGGAGATCTGCAATCCTTTGAGCCCACTCATGGTGTGAACTCGCAGCATCTTTTCACAGCCAACAGATGTCCAGTGTATATTGACGTAGTGCAGTGATTGTAACATTCTGATAGCTAATGCGGCACATCATGTAACCTGAGCGCCTTTTTGACTTGTTGTTCGACTGGCTTGAAGGTTGACATCAACAGAAAAATGAAGTGAAAGGATCTTGAGGTTACATTTACGGTCAGTATTCTTTCAAAAACATCTTTAAGTAGTTCAATCTGATGCTCACTCAACATGGCTTTTAAAAACTGACAAGATTTTGGATTCTAAACTTTTAAAATTCAGATTTAGAGGAATTTTCTTGGTATTGTCTTTCACGTCAGTTTGGATCAGAATAACTTTTGTACACGTCCACCTAAAACATACAGTTGTGTCTATGGAGTATTTGCCTAGCTTTGTTGTAAATACACATGCTGGGCTTTCTTTTGGAACCACTTTGTTCTTGATTTAGAAGCTGGCCTGGATGTATGATTCAGACGGCATCAGCAGTATGTGTGACAGAGGCAGCTATCACCATGTAAAGCCTTTAATGCCCCGGAAAGGACCGTCCTTACTCGATTACAGTCAACAAGCTGCAGTTAACGCAGCAGACGGTCGTCCCCAAGGTTTATGTAAGTGAGAAAAAAAAAAACATTCCCGAAGATCAGCAGTTGCGTAATTTTGACATCAACGCTGCGATAAGCGGCCGCATCCTGATGGTTCACACAGAAAGTGATAATCCTGTTGTCGTGCTTTGTTACACAAGTTTCTAAAGAAAGAACGGTGTAAAATGTGATCTGAACCGTTTCCATGAAGATTGCTGCTAGCAGCTGCAGACTAATTATTTCTACATAAATGAGGAAATCCCTCACAGGACTTGCAAATGTTAACATGAATGAGAAAAACACAACATCACTGGTACTCCCTTTTGGACATTTGCAGACGTAACACACTGTCCGGACAAGCAGATTATGCTGATCAGAAATGAAACGACAGCAGCGTTGTTCCGTTAACACCGACTTTATTTATAACAACGGGGTGGGGGAACAGCCCTACTGAGGCTGCTGCTGCTGATCCGGCATGCTCCTGATGATGTCAGAATCGCCTGAAGAGGAAAAGATGAGCAAAGTCAGTGGATTTAAACGACTATTCTCTCATATTCAGCACAAGCACAGACACTTATATCACCTGCAGAAGGGTTTGCTTTTTTATACTCTGACATTAGGAGGTTAACTGTTACCAATGGAGCATTCATGAACTGGCCAGAAAGCACTGGCAGCTCAACTGAGCACCCCGACTGGCATTCATCTAGTGAACCACTAGTCCTGAACTGGACCACTTTAGTGAGCAGGTCCAACAGGCGCAAAAATTCGCACAGAGGACACCAAGAGTTAAAACACAATCAAAGAGTTTTAACAAACCTCAACCGAAGCAGCAAGTCCAACAATTTCAATAATATCAATTTAGACATGTTTGCTGTGTCATTTATTGTGATGCAATGCCATTATGTAGAAGATCAGCATTTTATTAAAAAGAACATTTTGACTGTATGATGCTGATAAATTAATGTTACATCTACTATTTATAGATGTGGTTATAGTTCCACAGCATGTTCTCAAAATGCACAAAACAGGACCACACTAGAGGGCACAACAATATTTTCACAGCATACACACACAAAAGAATCATCTTTAATGTTTTCAACACATGATTATCCTTCCTGAGCTCTGTACCTTGATTTATTTATTTATTTATTGCCATGAACTTAGTAGCAGATAATTAATATACTTGAACAGGTCACACAAATCAAGAAAACCACAAAGCTCCCTTATGCTTATGTCCATGTACTAATTTTGCTATCAGGCAGTAACATGCACAAGCTTTTGTCTGAAACATCCATTTAGTCTAATAAATATTTCTCCCCAACACCATCATGAAGTCTAAAATTAGCTCTGAAGACCTAAAGAACAGGCTCAGTTGTTTGTGGCATCAGATAAGCTGCAACACACAGTACAAAGTGTCCAAAGCCAAGTAGGTACTCACCAGGGTCAATGATGGCCAGTGTGCACACCCTGTAGTATTTACCGCAGGCTGTGCCCAGCTCAATGTTGTTTCCACTGTAGTGGTGGACACCAGTCTTGGCCAGCATAGCGTAGTACTCAATCTCAGATTTCCTGGACAGGAAGAGACGAAGGCAAAACATGAGTCAAGGCAGCAGGTATACAAACACAGTAAATTTAATTAAAGATGGGCAATACACATTGCCTAAAAAAGATCCCAGCAATCTTGCGTTACATATTAATAACAACTTGTCACCAGACAGTTTATAAACAAAATAATTATTTTATTTTTTAAGTAAAATTACTTAAGATTATAAACAACCATTTTCAAGGTATTGTTAGCCAGCCTCATGGTAGCCACCCTCAAAGCTCAAAATTAAGTGAGCTTGAAAAAGCAAGCTACTTTTGCAAAATGCTTTTGTGCACCATGTAAGAGTCAGCTGAATGCCCAACACAGTCAAATGGGAGAGGCCTGCAGCTAGTTGGGCTTTTCATGAACTGGTCCATTCCAAATATTTAGCCAACTTATGTCACTGTTTAGTCAAATTGTGAATTTTACATAAGTTTACTTGTACATTCCTGCACTGGAAAACAGTAAGGCAAGCACACCCTGATAAACTGTATGGTTATTACTACTGATGACAATGAGTGACTGTTTTGACCTCAAACTGTTAATCACTGTTTTTTTTTTTAAAGCTTTATTTTAATAATGCAACTTTCATTAATCGAATGACTAACCAGTGAGACAGGACGAAAAATACACTGGTATCATGTACATAGTGAATACTCCATTTTTAATCCTATTACATCACCTACTGACCATCAACAGCATTGTCAAGCATCTTGCTTTTTTTTTTAAAATAATAATTTAAAGGTTTTTCCATGCCGCTATGACAAAAAATGTAATTTGTCTGTTCAACATACACGACTGGTTTTTACAGTGAACATGTCAACCAGGATAACAGAACAAAGATATCAACCCTCCCAACACCACCCCACAAGAAAGCATCTTACATCTAACTTCATATAAAACTGTTTGGCAACAACAGCAACTTTTAAGTAAAATAATTAATTTTCCATGCAATGATTTTGACTGATTATTATCTTCATATACCTGAGAGCTGGGCAGTTGTTGGCCAGGATAACCAGCTTGGCTTTTCCCTGACGGATCATCTTCTGGGACTGCTTGTAGCCCAGGACGTATTTTCCACTTTTCATCACCAGCTGGAGTCTGGAGTTGATGGACTCCATGGACTTTTTCTGAACCAAAAAAAGATATCCACACCTAAGTTTAGTGACACCACTGGGGCTACACAGCTCACACATTCAACCAGATAAACCCTTAACATCTGAGTTAAAATTATTTATATGACGACATATCAAAGGACAGAGGAAGTTAAGCGCATGTAATATGTTTAAATGTATATTTAGGGGAAAATGTCTACATTATCAACATTTTTCTGTGGTTGGAGTTAGCAAGCTAGCATTAGCATCGCTGCCGATGTTGTAGTTTTCCGGCTACATGCGTTAGCTAGTCAGACAAACATCTGGATGAGCAGCAGTAAGTAAAATGACGCGTTTTTAAACATTTCAAGCAGCGACAATTCAAAACTATACGTGTCGAGTAGAAATACTGAGTTTAACCGCAGAGCTACATGCTAGCTAACAGGCCCTGACAGCAACACGTCTCCACGTGAAGCGGCGTGTGCTCAGCGGCCCGAGCTGCGCCACTCACCGTTTTCTTTGCGGCCACCATGTTTGCGGTTTATTCCGGACCGGCCAACCTGCGGGAAGAGGGAAGGGAGCAGAAGACTGTCGTTAAACTCTGGATGGTAACAAAATGTACAAATGTTCGGAAAATAAGGCTTTTTATTGAGAAAACTCGGAGCTCATCTTACTGTGAGTTAACTCCAATATGGCCTCGGAGAGAAAGGAAGTCCCATCGTGCACCGCGCTGCTATCTGGGGAGAACCTGCGCACAAGACTACTGCGCAGAACAGTGAATCTCAATGGTTTATAGGTATTTCTATTTCTAATACTTATGAAAAATAATGTTTAATGGAAAAAACCTTAAATTAATTTTAGATTTAATTTAAAAATGAATTAGGTCTTAAGCATATTCAATTACATGTAAACTCAATGTGCTTTAAATTAAAAAACAGCCTAAATTTAGTTGTACAACAGTGTAAACATACTCCAGTACTAGTAATAGTATTGCATTAACCGTGATCCTACCAACGTATTAAACATACAAATACTTTTGTATGGAGTAGTAGTAACAATAAACTACTATAAGAAACAACCATCGTGACAAATTATTGTTAATTATTCATCTAAACTATTAATTACTAGTATCCAGGAGCTGGTTTATTATGTATTATAATATTACTTATGCATAAACATGTAAAAATAGGTTAATGTTTCAGTTGATCAGGCTGAACTAACATTTACAACTTTGTTCAATGTTGGGTGGTTAAATCTATAATCAGATCTTTAACTTTACAAACTTTAGGTGTCCTGCCAAAACTCACATTATTTATGCAGGACTCAAATGAGTATATTCACAGTGCACTATTTTTATCTTCCTCTGTCTTTAGGGCCGTTTTGTGGGCTATTTTGGTTCAGTTCCAGTAGAGTCTTTGCAACTTTTCATTTACCTACTATTTGTTGATTTAAGGAGAGCTCCTGGTTTCCCCGCCCCAAGAGGTGGCCGCTGCACACTGACTGAATAATGTATTTTTGTCCCTGCGCCAGCCTCATGGAAACAGCCTAAGTTACAGCACACAACAAAAGCCCACATTTCACCTGCGTGACCAAGAGTTTAGAAACTTGCCACCACAACACAAGAACCCGAAGGCGGAGGAACCAGCATGATGCGCAATTACGCACGGGACTAGAGGAATTCTGTGCGTTTTTGTTTCTCCTCCAGGGGTTTCGCGTTTCTCCTTCTACTGAGTCGAAATATACGCACGACGTCATCAGTGCAGCTGCAGCCTGTCCTCACCTGTAAACTCTGAACTCATCCAGTCCTCTGTGCGCACTGGGCAGGATGGGATGCTCCACAAGTTCCCAAACTTCAGCGGTGGATACAACTCGACCCAGTGCTAAGCCCGAGGAGAGCAACGGAGCCAGCACTACAGGTGAGTCAGCAAAACCTTTACACTTGTATATAATGTGATTTTAAAAAATGAGATCTGTAGAAAATACAGGCATGTGTTCTAAATGGAGCCAGGTGACATTGATTGCAAGTGGGCAAACAAACAACAATACTGCAAGGATGAAAATATAGAAAATAGTTCAGTTAAAGTGATGTGCTGTCAGGATTTCACTGGAAATAACTCTGTCCTGTTTTAAAATACTTGCATATGAACATGAAGCCTGCATTTTTGCACCTTTTACTTGCTTTCTATATGTAAAAGTACTTTCATTAATTATTGTATTTCAAGGGATACTATAAATATCCCCATAAGATGTTGGTGGAAATGGTGTCATGTTGGAAGTTCTCTGCTGCCTCCATATAGAGTTGCATCATCCATTTAATTATACTGCAGTGAACACTCTTCTGATAAGGGCGGCACAGTCTAAATGCAAATTGCGCCCAATGCATTTCTCTGGGTACAGTATCTCGTGTCTTTAATTTTAATGAGCCAAAACTCCACAGTGACAGGATGAGAAAGTTTATTGTCATTATTTAACAGTGGTTTCTGGCCCTGTCCTCCCCCGAGGGAGACAGCGACATGAAAGCAGATTTGGTGACAGTCTACGGTTTCAATAGGAAATGGAGAAGCCACTTTGGACACTCCTTTGTTGTAGTGGGTCAGAGATGGCCCCGGCTCTGGTGCAAACTAGCACACATTTCAAGGTAAAACACCAACACTGGATCCTGTGTTTGTATTCTGCAGCGTGAAAGGAGAAAGAGGAACTTGTACATATGTGCAAATGTACTTTTTTACCAAATCTGCATTGTGGGACTCTTCAGTGCTGCCAGCTTAAGCATTCTTTGACACGATTTAGAGAATGAGCAGGTGGAAAGTCTGTAAAAGATTCACCAAATGGGACTACCTCTGAGCAATTTTCTCTTTTGCACGCCTTATTTGTGCCACGAAAACATGGAGACACATTCATACAGATGCACATAAGTCAGTAAATATATAGAGTGATAGAAGGAACTGAGAAACAGCCTCTGATCCTGCTAAAGTGTGTTTATACTGATTTTCTGCAGCTGACCTCTGACCTCCATGTAGAAAAAGAGAGCTGCTCAAAAAACTGTCACAATTGTATTGTTGTCTGATGATGGCAGAGCTTCAGACTCTCTCAGTTTAATCGCATTGACCAGCGATGTGTTCCGGTCGTCTTCGTCTTAGAGGTCAGATGGAAATTTGTCAGGTTGTTTTCTTAATTTTGCATGGAGCTTATTTACTTCACCAGATACCAAGAGACCAGAAAGATTACACGTATAAATCCAATGTTTATTCATTTAAAACACGCCTAAGCTCAGTTTCCCAGACATGGATTAAGTCCAGTCCTGAAGAATTTATTTTTTTCAGTGGGCTTCTTCACTGAATTTTTCGTTTAGTCAAGAGCGAGGCTTAATCCATGTCTGAGAAAGTAACTGCAAGTGTGTCAGACCTATTTACTATTTACTCTAAAACATACAATGTTTAATGTTGTTTGTTTGTTGTTGTCACTGGTCCCTAATAACATCACGTCTGTTTCAGGGAATACTTTGTTTATTCATTCTGCTTCAAGTAACTTTGAGGACACTGGAGGCTGTGGGTCAAGACTTCTATGATCCAAATGCAAATAACTATAATGCAAATTACTCAGAAAAAAAGTCTACAAGGAAGCGACACACCATAAAGACGCAGCAACCTGTTCATAGAGCCATGAACGCTGCTGTCTGAGGCTGTTTATTAACAACAATCCACCCACGCATGTACTAAGTTATGATTCCATTTGTGTGTGAGGTCCATTTATGCTGTTATTATACTTTTCTACACAAGGTCACATATTTTTCCAGATATTTAGTGTAAAAACAATGAATCAAATACAGGGATTTGCACATATGCTTGTTGCGCTTCTGCATTTGGGTGAAAGTGGTAGCTTTGTGTAGTCCTGTGGTAAGACACTGGAGTTTAATCCATGTTTTGGGCGTCTTTTTACAGACTCTTGTTTTCATATTAGTCCCATTCTCAAACAATGAAATTGGAAAAAATATTTTACCATTTAAAAGTATCTGGTTGTGTTTTTGGTCCTAATACTACAAAGTCAAACATTAACAGTCAAAAATGTAATAAATACAAATAGTCAGTTAGTGTTGCTTGGCACCCAGAACATATTAGTAATGAAGACTGGTTACAGATTAACTTTCCCTTTGGTTTTGAATTAAGTCGACTCTGTTGCCATCATGTAGGCAACACAAACAGTAACCTAAAGCAAGTGTGAGCCAAGAACACAGTACAGATGTCACCAAACTCTGATTTAAGTGTAGTTCTTGCTTGCTGTTGATGGGTGTATCAAAAGGACCCTATTTAATATGGCTCAGAGGAGTCACCAGCTGTAGTCAATTGTAATCACTCACAAGAAGTTGAGAGGCCATGCCATTGAGTAAATATGATTAACACAACTTTCTACATCACCAAAACTGATCATTCAAGTAGCTGTGTGTATATTTTTGGCACCACAGATTTTGTCATATTTCCAGAAGACCTATAATAAATCTATGAAAGACCCAAAATGCATGATTGTTTCTTGTGACAAAGATGAATTTGTTTCAGACATTTCATCATAGAAACTATGGAGTTGTAGGAGTCATTGGAAACTCAAGACTGCCATTATACATATGGGCTTTACAAGTGTATGTGTAGTTCTTGCTTGCTGTTGCTGTTGTCTTTGTTTGCGTGGCCTGCTGTCACCAAATATCCATCACAAGTGAAAGCGCTGTCATTGTATTGTGTTGCAATAACTTGAAACATCCATAAGGTGAATAAGGAAATGTCAGGATAACCTTATAGAAACATCATATGATATATCAAACATCCCTTGGTCATTTTTACATCAACTGGGTGCTTTGGGTGGCCATCCAAAAGAGCTGCGGAAGCACAGTCCTCAGATTCTCAATGGGGTTTATTTAAGGACTTTTGGAAGGCCAGTCTAAAACCTTAACTCTGGCCTGATTACTTCTTTTGTTTACCACTTTTGATGTGTGTTGTTGTCTTGTTGGAACACACACGTCTCCAAGATCCAACCTTCTTGCTGATGATTTTTGGTTTTCCTGAAGAATGTGGAGGCAATCCTCCTTCTTCATTATTCCATTTACTTTGTGTAAAGCAACAGTTCCACTGGCAGCAAAATACCCGCAGAGCATAATACTACCACCACCATGCTTGATGATAGATTTGGTGTTGTTGGGGTTAAAGGAATCACCTTCTGTTCTCCAAACATATTTCTGGTCATTGTGGCCAAATGGCTCAATATTTGTTTCATCTGACCACAGAAATTTCCTCCAGAAGGCCTTTTCTTTGTTCATGTAAACAGCTGCAAACTTCAGTCGAGCCTTAAGGTGCTGCTTCTAGAGGAAGAGCTTCCTTCTAGCATGGCAGCCTCTCAGCTCATGGTGATGTAAAACACACTTGACTGTGGAGACTGACAGCTGGTTGACTCTTGAACATCCTGACCAATTGTCTCTCAGCAGCAGGTGATAGTTTGTGTTTTCTTCCTAATTACTTAAATTAATTAACTTACAAAAAATAGTTTGCATAGATGATTTTGGGATCTGTAGCTGCTTCGAAATGGCTCCAAGTTACTTTCCTGACTTGTTCAAGTCAATGATTTGCATTTTAAGACCTGTACTCAGCTCCTTAGACTTTCCCATTGTAGTGTTTGTGGCTGAGTCTGACGAGTGTATCAAATGGAAACTGTTTAATATGACTCAGAGGAGTCACCAGCTGTAGTCAATCTTAATCACTTAAAAGGCCATGCCACTGAGTAAATCTGATTAACACAACTATCTCCATCACCAAAACTGATAATTCAAGTTACTGTGTGTATATTTGACACAGCATATGTCATATTTCCAAAAGACTATAATAAATCTACAAAAGAACCAAAATGCACGATTGTTTCTTGCGACAAAGATGAATTTGTTTCAAACATGCCATCATAGAAACTTTGGAGTTGTAGGAGTCATTGGAAACTCAAGACTGCTATGATATATATGGTCTTTGCAAATGTATGTAAACTTTTATTTATGATTGTACATATGGAGAAAGCTTTAACCCAAATGTACTGTCACTAAAGCAGATGTTTGCCCGAGTGGAAATAAACTAGACCTTCACACTTCACACTTCCCTGGTGTCACTATTGATAGTGTTTCTCATCTCATCACATGTTCTTCTTCTTTTAGACGTAATTATTTGATATAATGTAACATGGTGCACCTTTCTTGAGATTCACTGTAACATACTCAGTTTTGTACGGTACAGTATTTTAATGTTCATCAGAAAAGTGAATAGTTTATTTATTGTCCTCAAACTGCTTGAACATTGTTTGAATAATGCGCTCTGTTAATATTTGTGTACCTAACAGGGGCGGCCAATGAGAATGGCAAAGTAGCTGAGGACAGTGAAACCATTCCAGACCAGACACCTGCTGACGGCAGCGATGCTAAACCTAAAGATGAGCCTGCAGCAGCTGCCACGTCTGCAGACAGCACTGATGCAAATCCAGCAGCAGCAGCAGAGTCTCAGCCTGCAGCTGCCAGTCCACCTGCAGAAACAGCAGAACCTGCAGAAACAGCAGCAGCAGCAGCAGAAACAGCAGCAGCACCTGAGGAAACACCACCAGCAGCAGCAGCAGCAGCAGACAGCACTGCTGAGACAGCAGCAAGCTCCTCAGAGGCTGCTGGTGCAGCTCCAGAGCAAGGTAGGCTGGAGTCAAAAACAGCACAGAGACACAACAACGACAAATTTCTCTGACTGCCACTGAAATACTTGACTATAAATAGAGAAAATTAGAAACTAGAGTTTGGATCCCAAAAAGGCCATTATTTCAATTATTTTAGATCCAGTTTTAATTCTTTTGAACATCTTCACCTAAACAAGCTCCACGTTGTCTCCTCAAAGTGAGCTGTCACCTGAACCTTTTCCTAGGAATGTAAATGATTGTAATTGTGCGCTTTATTCTTTATGCAAATGACCATCATTTATGCAAATATTTGGACACAGAGTGACAGCCTCGTGACATTTATCAGACTGACTGCACCTTTCACAAAGTTCACAGCAGATAAGGACTAAGCTCGATACCTGTGTGTACATGTATGAGGCTTGGCAGCAATCACCTTTCTTGGGGTTAGAAGATTTCTTTCGTGAAAGCTGTGAAAAAAAATGCCACTATAATAGTCTCAAAATTCTTGTGTTCCAAAAGAAAAGAGGGATTTATAAGGGACAAAATGTACAATTGTTTCCAATGAGCAGCAGTAACCTGAGCAGTGCCTTGCCTCCTGAACATGGGATGCCACGGCGCCCAGGTACATAATGTCCCTTCCATCTTTCCCTAGACCCTCCCCAGTCCCCCTGCAATAATAGTAACCAGGCAGTATCCAACAACACCTTGACTGTGGCTTTTAATGAACACACCGGGGTGGCCACAGCAATGTGTTCCTAAGTCACACCTCTGATTGTTTAGTTTGTATTAAAGAAGGGCACTTGTGTTTGCCTTAAAATATCAGGTTGCGATGACCTAATGATCTATTTTCAGTATTTTATGGATATTCTCAATTGTATGCTTGTTTGGACTCACTGAGGAGGCTTTTCATTGAGGTTTGATTGATTGAGGTTTTTTTTCCAAACGCACCCTCCTGGCAGTGAAAGATAGATGAAGTGTGGGTGTGTACACTCATGCATGAATAGCCTGTTGATCAATAACTATTGTTTGTTGAGGCTGTAGCTCTGTAAAACTTTACTTCATGATTTTGCTGTTTTCTAGGTATAGTTTTAGGTAGGATTGTTAATCAGGTGGCCCATTTGTGCAGGTTTTTAAAAAATGTTTTATCTGTAAAGAAAGATGGTTGAAAGCCACTGGATGTTACAATTTGCTTGGCTAAGAAAATCCTGACACTTGTAAGGTTAGAATGTGGCAACTAAGCATGTGGCCTTTATTGTCTCTGGAGAAAACCTGCTTCGTCTCCCTGAGCTCTGCTATCAGTGGGATATGCTAAATTACAAATTAGTGAGTGCAACACGACAATCTCTGCTCTAAATTCCTAGAGAGCACTTCAGAGTGGCTGCAGGTCTGCACTCGTGTCTCTGCACATTTGCCTCTACAGGCTTATCCAAACATGGAAATGCTCCACAGGGAGCCGCATGGGGCAGAGCAGCATTACATCCACTGCTATCAGTTCACTAGTGCTTCATGATGCAAATGACAGGGAACCTACAGGGTAACGAGGTCGGCTCTTCATTTTCCTCTGTCTCCCATGCAAAGTGTCTGTTATACAGACCATTTGGGAGAAATGGACAAGGTAGAAATGCTGAAACACGGTGCACTTATAAACATATTATTCACTTTTCATGGTCTAAAAATGTCCTAAATAAAGATGGAAGCTGTGATAGTCAGACTAAATGTCCTGCCTGCCTCGTTAAACTGTAGATGATTATTTAGCAGGTCGTTCTATATGGGGGAAAAGTCTGCTGCATCCTTTTTCAAAACTCCTCTGTCATTTATTTTTTAGACGTTTATGCTGTACTTATATGGCCAGTTTTTACCAGCAGTCTGCTGAAGCAAAAATGATGCTGAACTCCTGCATATAGTAAAGCAGTGTGTAAAGATAGAAAAGCACAAGCTCACAAATTACATAACATTTCACTTTCAGATTACACTCTAAGAAATACATTTGTAAAATAACAGAAAAAGTATTTGCCCAGTTTTATGCTGTCATTTAAAAAAAAGGCAAGTATCTGTTAATTAACACAGTGAAAAAACTGTTATGTTGTATCTATGTAATTACATTTTCTATTAATTATCTACAGTAAACATATTTTTTGTTATTAACTATAATAAAAAACTGGCATTTGCTATTATTTAATGGTGTATCTATGGTAAATATACAAGACAGTTTCTGTTAGTTTCTGTTATAATTATAGATTGTAAAAACTACAAATG
>OMNN01099846.1:9261-22534 GCA_900302755.1 Chromis chromis | reverse complement strand
CTCTCTCCCATTTCCAACTCTATCCAATAAAGGCATAAAAGGCCAAAAATTAATCTTTAAAAAAAAAAAAAAAGATAAAAGATACTAAAACCTACATACAGCATCAGTATTATTTAAAACATATATTTGCTAAAGCTGGTGTTTTGTTTGGTTTAAAGTACATTTATGAGCCAGTGATATGGCCAAACTGAAACCAGTTTTGTAAGTATGGGATGGTTTAAGGTTTTAGTGCAAGGCAGGAAATCGCGGTTTGCTTTCTGAAATAGCAAGTGTGGGTTTCTTCGCACATTGCCATAGCAACCACGTTGTACAGCACTGCCTCATTCAGACAACCTGGGGATGGGGAAGTTGTCATATATATGTATATATATATATATAGATAGATATAGATAGATAGATAGATAGATAGATAGATAGATAGATAGATAGATAGATAGATAGATAGATAGATATATGATGCTCACATTGCTCAACTAGTGAGAACGTATGACAGCAGGGCTGTGTATGTGGGTTTGAGTCAAAATAAACTACAGTGTGTATTTATGATAATGAGGAAATGTGTCAGCCAGAGAGACACTGTGGTTCAGGATGTGTCATTAATAGGTTTTGGACAACAATGGAGCTCTGTGGCACAGAGGAATGAAATATTTCAAACTTTGGTTAACATGTAATACTAGCTAGTAGGAGGAATTTATTGTTTTCCTCAAGACATCATTGGCAAACTAGACACAAAACATAGTTTAAGTGCAAATAGCTACCTGCTTTTCCACTTCTGTACTCAGGTACATGAAGCAGTTTTAAATACAGAAACACTACATCAAACTGCTATAATTTGTCAGTCATGCTACCTCACTCTGTGATTTCTGTAGGATGGAGTCACTGTTCCTTTAGCTAAACTCAGCTTTCACCGCCACACTGTCCTCCTAAGCAGGTGCCAATCACAGCAGGCTAACTCGCCCAGAGTCCTGAGCGGCTGGAACTCATTAGGAAAAGCTGAGCATGTTTTGGTGCCAGCGCAGCCCCGTATTCACCCAGAAAACCCAATGTGAGACATTCCTTGGGGCGGGGAGAGGTTAATCAACAGGGCAAAAACAATGAGCTCAGGTCCTGCAAGTAGGGAGTGTTGGGGAGGGAGGAGGAGGACGAGGAGGCCGAATGATAGGCGGTGTCCGAGGGAGTGCGAAGGACGCCGTGGTGGGTCGACTGTGAAATGAGGGAATGCATCAGGAAATGCACAAGGGCATCCAGGATGCTACACATTTTTGTGTATGCAGCAGATTTTTGTAATGCACATAGAGTCACAGCATATCAAGTGTGTTATGGACGTGGAAGTGGTTGAAATTCAACATCTGTTCCAAGTGAAAGATTCTGCGTTTTAGTAAGACTGCACAGTTTTACATTAAACCCTGATCCCTCTGTTCATTTTCACACCAATCTACGTGTTGCAAGGCAATCATCAGGCAAGGGAATGCATCTGTTCAGAGCACCATGCTCCTTAATGGTATTGGTAGCTGAGTTAAAATAGCATGAATGAAACAAAGATGCAGAAACTCACACACCTACCTTTGTAGGTAGGAAACAATATGCCCTGGGGAAAAAAAAGAAGCAGAAGCAGGAGTGAAATTGAGTGCAAACTTGTGGAAACTGAGGAAACGTGCTTCATTTTTAGGACGTTTTTACTTCATTACTAATGGGAGGTTCCATTCATGTAATGTGGGAGCAGACCTAAAATAAAATGGAGGGTGTATGGCTCACACAGTTGGATACATGGCCCATTTTAACCACTAATGGTGCAGGCCTAGTGTCAATTCATGACTAGTCCAGCTGTAAGACTCACTGTGCTCAGCTTTTTATGAGGCCCTTTGGCCCTGGCCCATGCTAGGCTCACCACACTGCCCTAACACTGCTGCACATAAAGGATACAGTATGTTGACCAGCAAACAGAGGTATGGAAAATAATGATCGAATAACACAGCAGGGAATAACTTATACAGAGTTTTTTGTTTTTTTTGTCATGGCTGCAGGGAAGATGATTTATTCTTGAAAGATAACATCAACAGAGGAAATAAGAGGTAAATCAAATGTCAGGACAACCTCATTCACACTCCACCACTCAAGGATTTTGAAAATCTGTTGATAGGACCCACCTACCTTTCTCTAGTCCTCTGTTTTCACCTGCTGTAGCTGCCGCTGTCTTTGCTGGATGCTTTCATTAGCATATCTGGTCATTTTCCCTCGTTAACATGCACAAGTCTTATTCGATTGTGACTCAGTTATCAGCCTGAGCCATATGCTGTGTAGGTGGTAGCAGAGTCTAGACAGATCCTTTGGCGACTCTATCTACTGGCCCCCTGAGACTTTACTCTTAGTTTGACTGCTTCACGACACAAGTGTATTCATCCCCTTCTATGTTTGATAACCGTCCCTGCCTGTGCTCTCTCTCTCTCTCTCTCTGTGTGTGTGTGTGTGTGTGTGTGTGTGCATGTATGAAGGTGCGCGCATGTGTCTGAAAAGTCCAATGATACACAGTCTCCTCTGCAGGCATTAATCATTCCCAGGCAAAAGTGTAATGTCGGAACTGCATTCAGTTGTGTTCAGGGTTTCTGTTATCTCACCTCACCTCTTGTAGGACTGAATGGATGTGTTAAACTCTTGTCCACCGCTCCACTTGTACAACTCTGTCTTTCTGCCTCTGTGGTTTGGAGTTAATTTGACTTTCCTCTTTTTTTTTTTTTTTTTGCCTTGGAACACACTTACTGGAACACTGTGTTTGTTTCTTCTCTTCATTTACAGTACACTGCAGCCAGATGCATGTTCTTTTTAAGTGCACTTTTTTTTTTCTCTTACTATAACTGACCTCTCTCTGAGCCCTGCCCCACTTTAATTACTGTTGCTGTCTTCATAACAACAGCAACACTAACAGAACATTTCGACGTAGAGGGCAGTTTTCAAGGATAATGAAAGATTTACCTTAAAATATGTAACACTGTTAAAGCAATGACTCATTCTACAGAAGTAAACATCTTTTGATTCCCTGATGTTTAATACTTACCACCATTATGTTGATGATATTTCGCTGAAATGTCTCAATAGCTTGTTTCAGCAGAAGAGCCAGTATTTTGCTTTTTGGGTTTGTCCCTTTCCCTTAGTGTTTTCTATAGCTGCTTTTTTGTGCATGTTTGCAGGTCTATTAACTTACAAAGCCCAAAGTCCACAACAAAGGGAGCTATTCTCTCCTACACATAAACACAGCTGCTTACCTGCCTGAAACGCCTCGCTGGATGTCAAAGCTTTTTGCCCGTTACTTGTCTACATCTCCATGTAGCACATCTGCATAGCGCCTGCCTCGCAGCTAGTCTGGCCACACCCTCAAACAAAGAATGAGCAGCTGTCTCACACTCTGACATTATTTCCTTGCAAGATCTATATATAGATAGATAGATAGATAGATAGATAGATAGATAGATAGATAGATAGATAGATAGATAGATAGATAGATAGATAGATAGATAGATAGATAGATAGATAGATAGATAGATAGATAGATAGATCTGGGGTTATGGTATGTAACCAGCATTGCCTCGCCTTTGTCAGGCCAGCTAATTGCAGACTTGGCTTTCCAGCAGAGGGGCCCTAAAGGTCCCTTTTTGTGCTCCTTTACAGCAAATGAATCAAAGTGTCACATGTCACCACAGTGTGTCTTTCAGTTTTTCAGCTCAAAATGCTGCAGAGATAGTTAATATCACTATGACTTGTTTTATGGCTGTTTTGCTCTGAAAACCTCCTGCTGTTCTCGCTCCCTTCAGGAAGATGTCTTGGTTAGGTAGATGTTACATAGCACCTGGTTTGATTCTTCCCATGTAGAGCTGGCAGGCTAACTAGTCGTGGGGAGCTTGAAAAGTGGCAGAAGTAATTGCCTTCATACCGTAACAGCTTTTATTTTACACCTCCAAGTTTATAACAACCACAAAACACAGGGAACATGGATTTTCACCATATGGGACCTTTAAAGAGACAGGAGAACTTCACAGGGTGAGAAGAGATGCTGCAGCAACGTATGGGAAAAATAGTGTTTTCTGAACATTAAAGTGTGTAAACATATTCTAGGAGACCACCAAAATGAAATTATAAACCTGGAAATGTGGAGAATATGGGCTCTTTACATTGGGAACATACATTTGTCTCCTTCAGTATGATAAGATATATAATTATCCCTTCATGTAGCACCATCATCGGGTCAAAATGTTTTTGTCCAATACTTGGTTTGAGTGAAAATGACCAGCCTCATTTCATTTCACCTGTGGCCACCCTATATCTGCAAAGTTAATGTCTTAGTGTTGAATACCTTAAGGGTAGGAATAGCTGTAAACCTCTTTAAGATGTAGAAAATGGCACAGAATTAAAGTACTGATATTATTTCATCTGTTTTTAAGATGAGGAATCATTTCTTATTCTAGTAAGATCCTAGTATGTGCCCTGCCAGCTGAGTTTGTTTATGCCCAATCCTTCTGTACATACTGAATTCACATGCAAACAGCAGTTTTCAGTAAACAGACAATTTTCTTCAGGCGGAAACCTTCCTCATTTCACCCCACTTTATGTTTGGTGTTAATTAGCAAATATTAGCACGCTAGCACTCTAAACTAAGATGGCAAGTAAACATTACAGGTGTTCATCAGCATGCTACCTTTGTCACTATGCATGTTGTACCTACTGTCTCAGACGGCTGCTAGTATTGCTGTAGTCTTCGAGTCTTAATTATACATAAGGAACCATTATGAGGATAATTCTGCTTTGATTTATAATAGCGTTGTAGTTTTGCACTCTCCACCTCTGTTGTAGAGATTGAGATGAATGTGAGTTGCACAAAACTGTGTATATCGGGGTAAAAAGTGTGAGCTCCCTGTGGCTTTGACCATTTTCATCAAATTTAAATTTCATCATGCTTTATTGCCATGAATATCAAATTAACAATATTACCAATGCATCAAGGATGATGCAAAATAAAATTAAAAAAAGAAAGAATGACCCATTTAGCTTTACAAGTCAATTAACAGAAAGTGTATGAGGATAATATATAAATATATAAAATATCAGTTAGTTCAAGGACCAGTGTTACACTGGCTCCCACATAGTGTTGTGAACCTCCCAACTTTTAGATGCACATTTTCTCAACTACAAGGCCATGATCAGTGATTGTCAATGTTGACACAGCGGGAGTTTGACAGGTCTGATGGAATGGTCAGTTATGTACTCATAGTTTGTATGTTTGTCTATCTTGGCCAGACAGAATATGAGCCATCCAAATAGGCCCTCAGAGGCCATTTCTCCCATGCTGTATTTACAGTATGTTTTAGAAGGAACACTCACTCATCATTGGCACTCTTCCTAATGTTAGTTGGCTCTCAGTTCCATTGTAACCCCCTCATAAATCCCAGAACCCAACAGATTTTAGGGCTAAAAAATACGTACCCAGTGACAATTGGATTTCTCCAACAGTTAATCCAGCATAAGTCATTTTGTTGCCAAATGGCCACCTTGCCCTGTGGGTTCCCACAGTGACCTCATTATGTTCTATATTTATTGATTTGGTTGCTTTGCTGTGGTTTGTTTTTCAAAAAACCTAAATGGAGCTTGGCTAACATTGGAATCGATAATGACTGAATAACAGAGCTGTTCCTTTGAAAGCGTATATAAAAAAAAACACCACATGGAGCATGTAAGCTTTTTAAACACTTGTGGTCGATCAATGTTCCCATTAATTTGACAAAATGTTGTTCGACAGCTGGTACAAGACTGATTTCATTGCTGGAATTGATGGGACTTTCCTCAGTGGAAGTGCTGATGTGAGTACTTTCTAGGATATAGGACCACACATGTTCATTCTTCACACCCCTCCTCTGTGGGGGGCACCAGTTGGAACTGACCCACCAGCAACAGAGACGTTACCAACGTGACATCAGATCTCACCTGCAGGGGCACCATGATCTCAGCCGACGCCAGGTTTCAGATAGAGGGGGACGAGCTGCCCAGACAGACTGCTTGGGTGCGGGCCAACCACGCAAGCTGTGAAAAGGTCCTGCAGCCTCACTCATATTTCACTAGCATTACATTTGTTCTAGCTCCTCTCCACTTGCCCTGCCATCTGTGGTCTTAATGAAGCTGTCAAGAAGCTGTCATTCATTCACGAGTGGCTGTGCCTCACAGCACGATGCCTAACATTTAGCCAACAGGGACCCAGCTAAGCCTCGAGCTGCGGCGTAAACTTTCAGAACTGCTGACTTTTACCACATTAAATATCATCGCTGAGCAACGTTTTACCTGTGATGATACAAGCTGGTCAGATTAAAGAGCAAAGACGGGCCTTTGCTCTTCCTCTGTGAATAAACTCACAGGGTGTATTAATAGAATGAATAATGACAAATCACAGCATGCCATAAAAAAGTCTTGGACCAGTAGGAGATGGTCGTCATGAAGAACAAAAGAGAAACTCCTACTGTTGGTGGCGGAGGAGTCATGGCAACAGCACAGCGCTGAGAAGCTGATGAATGACAGAAGGGATTTTGATTCTTTTTCACATGGTGTGGCACATGGCTACAATGGAACTGAAGGCTTTGTAGTGCTCTGTGTATCCACGCCCTCCTGTTTATTGACCGCCAAATTCCATTGTTTTACAGGCGGAGTGGTGCCTCCCTCTGTCTAAAGGTAATACACAGAAGACAAACGGAAGCGAGTGAGCAGGGGAGGGCGCGGGATCTCCGTTTATTTAGCCATAAATTTGCTTCTTTGGTGCTTTTGTAAACAAGCACAATGTGGTCACTCAGGGGGAAAGAGGCGCTAATCCTGAATCCATGCGCTGAAATGTCATGAGCTGAAATAAAGCCCCTATTTCATAGAGCAAACAGGATTGCTGTGATTTTTCCAGCAGATTTTCAGTCGTTTTCAATGAGCGGAAAAAAGACATCCAATTCAAACAAGCTAAATATAATTATAATAATCAGTGACATCAGTGTGGGAGAGCATGTAATGAAAACCATATGGCTTTACTCTTCACTAATGGAAATTTGGTGTAAGAGTGACAGACATTTACTTAAACTTTAAAGGAAAGCTTTCAGAGGTATAACAAATTAGAGCTAGAAAAACCATATCCACATCTCCATAACTGTTAGGAAATAAGAGAGAAAATGTAACCATGCAGAAAATGACACTTATATTACCAGGTTAAAGATGATGGTACGACCCCTGAATACAAACATGGCCCAAAGGAACCCATAACGTATGAGATACCACAAAGCTGCTGCACTTTAATTGTATGGCACCAAGATATACTTACAAAACAAAACTCAGAGTGAGAGAGACTTTAGAGTTTAATGGTGGATTTTCAAAACTACAATGATGGTTTGCTTCTTACCAGGTACATCAACATGGTAACTGAACACCTAACGTGCTCCACAGCAGGTTATGTTTGAGATAACAGATCAGAGCATATAAATGCACTGCCTACTGACCTCTCAGTTCTGAAAGACCCCGTGGGGCTCAGTGCGTTGATAGTGAGAGGGAAGAATAGGAGTTTTTAGAGCTGCAGGCAATTTCAAAGTAATTTCACTGTTCTATCTGCCTTTCCATCCATCCAACCATTCATTTTCTTCCGCTGATCCAAGGTCAGGTTGCGGAGGCAGCAGATTAAGCCCTCTCCCCTGCCATGCTTTCCAGTTCCTCCTAGGGGATCCTGAGATATTCCCAGGCCAGATGAGATATATAATCCTTCAAGCGAGTTGTGAGTCTACCCAGAGTTCTCTATATGCCTGAAAACCTCCAAAGGAAGTCGCCCAGGAGGCATCCTAATGATGATGGCCGTATCACCTCAATGGACTCCATTTAACGCGAAGGAGCAGGAACTCTACGAGCTCCCTCTGGATGTCTAACATAACCTATCTCTAAGGCTGACCCCCCACCGTACAGAAGAAACTCATTACGGTCACTACCCAGAGTTTGTGACCATAGACGAGAACTGATACATAGATCGACGGGTAAATCGATAGCTTCTCCTTCTGGCTCAGCTCCCGCTTAACCATGATGGTCCGTTAAACGCCAACCAAGCTGCTTGTCCATCTCACTCCATTTACTCATCACTTGTTAACTAGAATAAACAGCTCCATCACTTGGGGCAGTGACTCCCCTGTGAACCCAGAACCCTTGCCATATGTGGAGGTGAGCCCAACTATATCTAGTCGGTACCGCTCCACCTCCTGCACCAGCTCAGGTTCCTTCTTCACCAGTGAGGTGAGGTTGCAGTGATATCGATAAGCCTGTTAACTTATGCATTCACACAGTCTGCAGGTTTTTTTTTTTGCAGTTTTTCCGGCTTTGGCTGCTGCAGTTGTGTTGCTTTTTGTCTGTTATATGTGTTTCAAATGTCCCTATTTCTTTAATATTACAGTTTGCTCTGTGCTTGTAAAATATGTCACTCTGGTGCCAGTAGACCTGTCCATGTTTGTGATTAGTTATCTGATGCCAACTCCACCACTTTGATGTGAATGCGCTCTTAACTAGGCTTGCAAAGCCTGAGCTGAGTTGATAAAGAGCTTCGTAAGCCTGCCTCTTCTGACTGCAGTTATTAGGTTTAGTGAATCCAGATAACAAAAAGAGGACGCGTAGAAGTCTGTAAAAGGTAAAGGCCAATTGTTCTTCTCTCATCTGTATGTCTGCAAGGATATGCATGATGTAGATATTATTATCCACTTAATTCCACAAGGGTCCACAAAGAACCCTCTGATGACGTCCACGTGCATACCAAAATTTAAGACAGTGCAGACTGTCTGCACTGCAAGTGAATGAACTGCACACGTGCCAGGAAAACAAATAGTAAAACAATTGCATAGAGATACATACACATGCTTGTAATTCATTATTAAAACTGCTCTAATTAAAGTACTTGCTGCCAGACTTTCTTTGATTTATACGTGCTTTGCATCATTGATGCCCAAACACTGTAGGAGGTTTAACCTCTCCAGAAATACTGTGTTATGTCTGTTCACTGTGCTTTACTTCTCATGAATAATCACATTGAAATGGTGCTACAGTCCAATCTGACAGGCTGCTGTGTCCCGTAAAAAGTGTAAAGTCGCAGCTAGCTTTTCAGAAATATGCAGAGCCCTGTGTGTTTTGCTGTGTTTAATATGAGAGACTATGTGACTGTCTGCATGGCAGACCATCACGTACCCGTTGTAGTATAAATACAACTGTTTGCATGTCCAGTCTCAAAGTCCACAACGGTTATGTGAAAAGCATGAATAGGTCTCAGTGGGTTAATGGGTTGTTCATGGAGGCAGTTCAGAAATGGAGTTAAATTGTGGTTTTCTATAACTATACAACTATCACAGTGCATCCATACATGTCGGCTGCAATGCACTCCAACAAGACAGTTTAAAAGTGGCTGTTTTACGAGATGTCAGCAGAGATATGACTGGGTCCCATGGCACGTCAGACTTATCAGTCACTGAGTACAAATGGCAATGTATGTAACTGCATGTCTGTTTATGTCTATGGACAATGATTTGATACTGTTCTAATTCAGTTTGATTTCTTATGACCATGATTTGCACACTACTGTCATAAGCCCCCTCAGGCAGTAGCTGTTCTAGGATGCTGAATTGAAGTGGAACAGGGAAAATGACTAAAAGATTTGGATACATGTTTCATGTCTTTTTAGGGAGAATTTTAACCATGAGAAAGTGTCATTTTTTCCAGCACAGCTTGGTAGGACTGTGAGAAGTGGAGGGGTTGGAGTCTTTTTAGTGAGGGCCATATGGGGACTAGCAAGCAGTCCCAAGAGCCAGAGGTTGTTCTGGGCCATAAGGAGTGTGGCCACATTGACGTTAGCCAGTGCTCTCCTTTTATAGAGGAGAAGGGTAGCAGAAAGCCAAAAGAAGCAGAGTGAGCCAGCCAAAACTTGCAGCATATCTCAGCGGCTGTGGCCCATGCTCATCCGCAGGCTGCTAAGCCTGGACAGACACCCGCAACCGCAGAGCTTACAGCAAACCGCTTGCTCAGTCCCTTCCATTTAACCAATCACTCTTTCATTTCTCCAGCTCCAGGATCTGTCTCTCGCCCTCTCTGAACATCTGTCTCTGTAAGTTTCTGCCTCCACCTTTGGCTCTCTCTCTATCTGTGTTTCTCCTTTGCGCTTTTTTTGGCTTCTCCACTTGTCAATCTGCTAAACCTATTAAGCATTACTAAGAGAGCAAAAATGTGCCATAATGAAATAACATAGGGAATTACACCCTGTCGTGGGTGAAGATGGTCTATTTATGAGCACAGAACAAATAAACTAGCTTTGAGGGTGCGCCTGGACAGTGTCTGCCACAGAATAGAGACAGGGCCCCAGAAAGCAGCACTTTTCTATTCAACGAAGCTGGAGGGAAACTCCATTCCACTGCCATCGCTCAGATCTTTATGAACAAAGAACATTTTGGTTGGCTCTAGCTTAGCGATGTTACTGCATACTGTGCCAGATGCATTGATATTTTTAAACGGGGTAGAGTCTGGTCTTGTTCTTTAACACTCAGCTTTAACATTGGGCAGTTAGCAGTTAAGCTGCTGAGTTCATTATCCACTGTTGGATGATGCGATGACCACAGGTCAAGAAAAATAAGCATGTACAATGCCTTGGATTTCCAGCCACTTTCTCACAGTGTATATTTGTTATTGCTGGAATAATGATGCAGTGCTACAGTTTGATTTGACAAAAAAAAAAAGAGAAAAAAAAGAGAAACTGTTGACAGTAGGCTATATGTTGTATGTTGGGTTTTGAGCAAGGTCTTTTTTACCTCTACCTTCCATGTGTCTTCAATAGACAAGAATGCAATGCAGACAGAAGAAATGCTCTTGTTATACATTTAACCTAAAAGCAAAGCTAGGCATGCTCTTTGAAGACTGTTGAAAGAGGCAATAAGAATAACTGGAAATATAGCATGAAACACTGTTGCTATGGTTACCTCTAAACACTGGTTGAGAGCTGTGGTTATAGTACGTTTGAAGTGTCTTCAGATGTATATGAACTCAACTGGGGCCAAAGTCATTGACCATGAGTCAGTGAATAGCTGAAAGAGATCAAGGAGTACATACACATCAGGTTCTAAACATCATTTCACATATAGAGACAGAGCTCCTTATCTTCTTCACCACATGACAGAAAATGGTGCTATCGTGTAGATGGCTCAGTTATCATGGCCTGGGATTGCTGATGGGGGTTGGAGGTTCCAGAAAAAGCATTCAAATAGACCTATGTAGCAAGTTGACATGTACTTTTATTTGACACCTTAACATCACTCTTACACCTGCAAGGTAAGTGGGGAGCCATTTTGCCTAGTTTAGCATTCTAGCATGTGCACAAGTTGCTCCCAGTGTCAGTACTGTTGATTAGCAGGTACTGTTTTGAGTCGTTCAGAATTTTAGTTTAGCAATATTTTCTTATCAGCACGGATCACAAAGTCCTGCTGAGGTTGATGGGGATGTCATTATTCTTTGCAGGTAATTGGCCATAAGCTGAAAGGTGCATGGTGTAATCTCATTAAGAGTATTTATATTATTAAACCATTTCAACTGTATTAAGACTTGAAGTTACACATAGTTAAAGATGTGGCCTTTTTGCATGACAGGTTGGTCACAGGACAATCCATGGCACAGAGATGTTTGTCTTTCCTCAGCTCCACTTACGCTCCAGTTCTGCTCGCTTTTGGATTAGCAGAGGGTGAGAGGAGTCCGGCACTGCCCCGATGGTGGCAGCTGAAGCCTCCACACTCAGCTTTAAAATCGTTGTTCAGGAGACCTATGTCTGGTGTCACAGAGGGTTCATCCATCATTATATACAATCAATGGCTTTGAATTCAGGGAGAGCACAGAGATGCTTTACCTCTTCAGAAGATGAACGTGAAAACAGCTTTCTAGAGTTAAACTCTAGTGAACATACATCATTCTGCACGGTGAAGTCCAAACGTTTCAGTGAGGTAACAGTAAGCAAAGCACATTTGGATGGTAGTATGCACAAGTGGGCTAACCCAAATTTTGCTGTTATGTAATAATGGTGTAAAATTGATTTTTGTGTTACCATTAAATGATTTAAAGAGTCAGGCAAAGTGATAGTTAAAACTCTATTAATCATTAAAGTAGCAAAATGCATCCTCCAGGAACTATTAATGTCTAAAATGCACTGATGCTCCACAGTGGTCTCTTCGGTATTCTGTGTAGTTTGACATGTACTAGAAGAGTCGAGGGCAGCGAGTCTGTATGAGAGCTAGTATCTGCATCTGCTGAGTCAAGTCAAGTCAAACTTGGTTGAGCTTTTTGGTTTGTGAGGTTTGTAATACTGATACTGTCTGGAGTCTGCAACAAGCATACAGCTACAGTGATCCCTAAGGGAAAACATCACTACCTGCACTGCATGAAGCTAAAATCTGTCTTATTGGACTCAAGTGTGTTTTCAAACCTATTAAAGATTGCAGGGCTTCCATTTAAAAGATTGTCATTTAGTCTGGTGACATACAAAAACTAAGCAGGTGGGAGAAGATGACAGTGGTTATCATTTCGGACATTAGGAAGAATGAAAATGGTTATTTCCTGGAGGCAGTATGTACCATTTGTTTGCATCGAACCATCAAAAATAGCTGTAGAATATACCTTTTAATAAATATTATTTATTTATTGTTTGCAAGTAGTACTTGTATTTTTTAAAGAGGTGGATCCACTAACATTGCCATCACTACAGCTATGTTGCTAGTGTGGCTAAGAATGTACCTATTAACTCCTCCAAAGCTGTCCCATTCACACATCACATCACTGTCATTTTTCCTGGCTGCTTCCGCTCCAGCCTTTATGCTAAGCTAGGCTAAAACCATCATGACCCCACTTCCCCTGCAGCAGGGACTGGTCCTGCAACATTGGTTAGCATTACCTACAAGTTCTAATAATGTTTTAAAGAAAACATTTTCAATCTAATGTTAAAAGAACGCTTGAAGGATCTTTATCATTTCAAGTAATATTCCTATGAGGTGAACAGTTAAGACGAAGACAGAACATTTTAACATTCAGGGGATGTTTAGAGGGTGTTGTCAGAATATGTGACATGGTATCAGACGAAGAACCAACATTAAAAACAAAATGTTTTCAAGACGTTCGTGTAAGATGGCATGTTAACGAAGGTAGAACATTTTGGGGATGTTGATGTTGAGAAATGACTTCTATAAAAGGTTCCCCCAATGTTACATTATAACAG
>OMNN01099841.1:0-12267 GCA_900302755.1 Chromis chromis | reverse complement strand
CATCCGCGATTGCGCTCCTGGTGGGACACAATTGTACTGGATTTCAGCTCCAACAGTTTGTGCAAAACTTCCGTGTGTCCCAGGGGTCATTCCAATACATCTGCGATCGGACCAGGGACGTCCTGGAGAAAAAGGACACAAATTACCGCTTGTGTGTCCCTTTCCACCGGTGATCGCTGGTCACGATAACCCCGCCCCCAGCCCCTGACGTACTCGGTTCTTAGCTCTGGCCCAGCAAAGAGTTGGTGCTTGCTAAGCACCAGTTTTTAGAACCTGGAGTCGGTGCTTGCGCTGTGGAAACACAAAGAACTGGTGCTAAGTCAGGCACTGGCTCCGAACTAGCACTGGAACCAAATCGGTGGAAAAGGGGTATGTGATTTTTCTTTTTATGTCTCTTTTTGCTGACCCTGTTGTATTCTTCCTCCCCAGATTTCTCGAATGGAGTATGTGCACTCTAAAAATCTCATCTATAGAGATGTAAAACCTGAAAACTTTCTCATCGGACGGCAAGGGAACAAAAAGGAACACATCATCCACATCATCGACTTTGGCCTGGCCAAAGAGTACATCGACCCTGAGACCAAAAAACACATTCCGTACCGGGAGCACAAGAGCTTGACCGGTACCGCCCGGTATATGTCCATCAACACACACTTAGGCAAAGGTAAGAACAACTTCATGGCTTTGTTTTTGTTTTGGTTCTGTTGTGCACTGAAATGTTGTTTTTTATATATATAAGGCGCTTTGGCATTTTATTCCTGAAGTCTTTCAGTGAAATGTTTTCAAATCTATTGATATAGAGCAAAGCCGGCGAGATGACCTGGAGGCCTTAGGCCACATGTTCATGTATTTCCTACGTGGGAGTCTACCTTGGCAAGGACTGAAGGTATGACAAGTACATGGACATGTTCCAAAATCTGTTACAAAATCAGTTTTATCCTATAGGGAAACACATTCATCAATAAAAAGTAGCACATCTCAGAGCAACCTTGAAATCACAATCCAGTAAACATCATTGTTGTAGTTACAATTATTTGTGAACTGTTTCAGAATGCGTTGAATGTCCAAATTTACTATAATTAAGACAATAAGGCTACAGCTAAATAGAAACAATAGTGTGAACTGAAACAGACAGTACACTCAGGGTTTAAGGTTTACTTTTAACCAGTCTGTGACAAGAAATAAGAACATATTAAAATATTTTAATAGTTTGATAAATACCCATTGGACATCAGAATTGGTTCATATGTCATTCTGTTTTGGATTTCTTGCAGGCTGACACACTGAAAGAAAGATACCAGAAGATTGGAGACACAAAACGAAACACTCCCATCGAGGTCCTCTGTGAGAACTTTCCAGGTACACTGGCAATGGCTGCACTTAGGATTCAGGCTGTAGAACTTGATTTATGAATATAGATATTGGCTTTGATACAGCCTTTTTTTGCCAAAGTTTTCCCAGTAAAATATTCTGAAATGTCATCCAACTACATGGTTAGAATTATATTATCAACATTAAAGGTTAAACTATTCTCTTTGTGCCTTGTTTAATTCAGAGGAGATGGCCACCTACTTGCGGTATGTGAGGCGGTTGGACTTCTTTGAAAAGCCCGACTATGAATATCTGAGGACTCTGTTCACTGAGCTGTTCGAGAGAAAAGGATACACATTTGACTACACTTACGACTGGGTGGGCAGGCAGATTGTAAGTGACCCGTGTTAACAGATGTGTTTTAAGGCCAGTAATTTGCAAGCAAGCTGCTTGATTGCACAGAAATTAACTGATTATTATTCCCCTCAGCCCACACCAGTGGGGTCTGTCCATATAGACTCTGGTGCATCTGCGGTCACGAGAGAGAGTCATCCTCACAGAGACCGACCCTCACAGCATGCACCGATTAGAAATCAGGTATGGCTGGTTTTGCTTTAGCAGTGGCACCGTGTTTGGTTGTTTTATTTTTTTGTGAGGCTTTGAATCCAGTGAAAAGAAGGGGAATGGAGCATTTCAGCCTGAAACTCGCTTGATTCTTCAGTTATTGGGGCTTCAGCTTTATTCCCAAGCAACGATAATAAGGTGTATGAGAACCATTATTGAGTGTTTTTAAAAAAAGGATAATTACAGTACAAAGTTTTCTTTTTTAACATATACAGTCGTTAACAAAAGTTTACATACTCTTGTATCCATGTATATCATGGCAGTCTTGAGTTTTCAATGACTCCTTCAATTCTTAATTTTCTGTTGTGGAATAACTGAAACCCATGCATCTTTGTCACAAAAATAATCATGCATTTTGGTTCTTTCATTGATTTATTATAGGTCTCATGGAAGTATGAAAAAATCTATTGGATCAAAAATGTACATACAACAACTTAAATGATCAGTTTTGGTGATGTAGAAAGCTGTGTTAATCAGATTTTCATTTGCTTGTGGCCGAGTCTCATAAGTAGGGGTGGGAATCACAGGGTACCTCACGATACGATACGATCACGATACAGCAATACTGCGATAATCGATATATTGCAAGACAGTCACATAACGATACATCACAATGTCTATAACTGAAAAATAGAAAATGCCTGTAAACTTACCTGTACCTGTGTACTTTACTTTTGCGAGGCAGTTCTTGCATAGTCTTTGTCGAGCTTGCTTGTTCCCTCAATGTTGCCAAAGCCGAAATGGGTCCACACTTTGGACTTAAACGTGGATGGGGCGTCTCTTACGGTAGCGTTGCTGTCCTCCATTATACCTGTACAAACTCTTCTTGGGCCAATTCATTTCTGCTCAAGTCTCCTTCATTCATGTGATAAACGCCACCGTGTGGAGTCATTAAGCAGTGACGCTGGGGAAATGGCAGCTGGCAGGGTTTAGAGCGCCTTATTATATCAATTAAAGTATCAATATTTGGCGCCTGCGTATCGATACTCATATCGAACGAGGAGGGACGACTATATATCGCTGTATCGATATTTTGTCCCACCCCTACTGATAAGTGTATCAAATGGACCCTATTTCAATTAGCTTAGAGGAGTCAGCAGCTGTAGTCAATTGTAATCACTAACGAGAAGTTAGGAGGCCATGCCACGAGGAAAATTTCATTAAATTTGATTTCTACATCAAAATCAAATATCAAAACTGTCATATTTCCAGAAGACCTATGATAAATCTATGAAAGAACCAAAATGCATGATTGTTTTTTGAACAAAGATTCATGTGTTTCAATCATTCCATCATAAAAAATTCAGAGTTATAGGAGTCATTGGAAACTCAGGTCTGTTGTGATATACATGGTATGTATACATGTAAAGTATACGTGGTGTATGTAAACTTTTCTTCACGACTGTATGTCATTATAATGCAGGCAAAACACAGTTTCTAAAGCTTTCATCCAAATTAGTCCCAATTCTATTTACATTGCTTTTTGGAAGAGTGTCTCAGACCAGAAAATACAATTTGTTTTGCTCATTGACCCCACAAAGATGAAGATAACTGACATTCACATACTGCACTGAATTATAATTCGATGGACTTACAGATGGTAAAGGAGGCACTATTTGGTTTCTTATTATATCCTTTCCATAGAACATGTGCTTAGGTTGTCAGTGCAATTCATTAATGGTATTTCTGCCCATTATTTCCAGTGGACTGAGGTTCACTCCTACACATATTTTAGTTTGGTTAAATGTAAGTTTCAGAACAATGGTGCAAATTCGTGTTATGTTTTAGCTTCATATGAGGTTTGGGTAGGTAAAAACATCAAAATGTTTCTTCAAATTAGGGATTTTAATAATTTTCTTCATTGAGTTTACAGCTGAATGTGATCTATATTTTGCTTGTTTAAATACTTGATTGCTATTGTTAATTGCTGGTATGAAGACAAGTCGTCAAGCAAATCGCTTTTTATGTTAAGTGTTATTTAAGTGTAATGAGATTGAGGCCAAAGTTTGAATTATAAGAGCTTACCTCCATTTGGCTTCAGGCTCATTAGTTCCTGGTTCAGTTCTCTGGCTGAAGCCTTGCTTTGATTTTGATTCACTCTTTTATTTTGTTACGTTTTTTTTTCTTCTCCATTTCTCATGCTGCTTTGCATGGTACCTTGCCTCGCACACCCAAATATCCCATCTTTCCTAACGCAATTATTCCATCACTCCCCTTCCCTTTTCCATCGCACCCCCCACTCCACTCACATCACCGACGCCACCCCCGACTCGTGAGCAGACAGCAGTCTCAGATCGACGAGGAGCATGGGAGGTGCAGCCCACACGCCAAGCAAACTCCTCCTATCTGACCTCCCACCTGGCAGCGGACAGGCACGGGGGCTCAGTACAGGTATACACCCCTCACCTGATCAACCAGCAGCCCCCACCCAGTCTCCATGGAAACAGATCTGTCTCATAGGATCTAATTTAAATACATAAACCTCCATGTGGCCTGTAAATGAAAGGAAAAGGGCACAAAGTCTGGTCTGTTATCTTTAAGTCTCTGTGTAGATCTGGATTTGTTTTTTAGGGATCAATTTTAAGTTTAGAAGCCTAGTGTTATGGATAATTGAAGCAGAGATTTAATTTGTATTTCAAAATAAAATGTAATAATACTGCTTATGCTCATTAAAATACTCAAGTGATTAACTCAAGACATTCTGAATATTTTGTACAAGTTTTTCACACATGCAGAAGAGATACAATTTCACTGCTGACCTGACATTTATTATTCATATGCAGAAAACTGCCTAAGATTACAGCCCCTAATTGACATTATTATAATATATTATGATAGTTCATTAAGGTTACTGGTGTTTCTAATGACTGTAACTTTTTTTAAATTCACAAGTAAATGTACAATAGTGTAGTATTTTAGCCTTGTTTGTGAGACAGATCTACAACCATATACCTCCCCAACCCCTTTGCCCCTGGCTGGGAAATGTTATTTTTCTGCTCCACCATATGCATGTCATCTGGTGCCACCCACCCCAGATGGTGAAAGTGTGATTTAGCTTTATAAACAGCAGCCCCGGTTGTGGCATTTTGATCACAGGTCCTACAACTCTTCATGACGCTAGGACATTCCTTGCAAGATCAAGAAGCCTTTTGCATGGCAGGATGACCTGGCTAAGCCAGCTAAGTGCATGCTCTGAAGTCACAATGGGTTGTTACGCTTAAAGGAACATACTGGTGCAGTTTTGACTCCTTGCTTGAAGATTTTTTTTCTTTCTTCAAAGAACTTTGTTCGCATAGGTGTGAAGTGTGTGCTTAAATATATATCTCTGCATCTTCTATGAAAAGCCATTCATGCTGAAACTGTGTGGAAATTAAACATTTCCAGACATATAGCAGGTTTTCCACCCTTGTGAATTTTTTTGTGACATGGACCATGTTACTAGTTCTTCATCACTGTGGTCACATGATCAACTACAGTAGTACAAAGACAGTATATAAAACATGGACATAGCCACGCTGACGTCCTAGGTTGGCTCATGGACTTCCATTTTGAGGCTTTGAGTTTAGACTTTGGCCATTGTTACAAGTGAGGAGTGGATCTGACTTGAGAACTACCTGTCAATCACCTTAGTTTTGTTGTCTGTTTCACTCTAAATGGGAAAATAATTTACAAAGTGAACTGTTTTTAAAAAGTCTTGAAACTAGTGATTCAGCCCATAAACTCATTTGAAAAAGTTTACTGAGGTAACAGATCAAGGGAGAAGAAGGATCTCTTTTTAATAGACTTCTATGCAGTGGTACCTCTTTTGGCAGTCAGAGAAGTCCCCACCTGCTGGCTGCTGGAAAGAATACAGGTTTAAGGCACTCTCATGTTGGCTTCACTATTCAGACCCAGTGGCTACGTCCATCTTTTATATACAGTTTATGAGGTAGCAGAGCTATTGCTAGTTAGCTTATGGACCACTTATTAGCTATGGGTTTAACTAATTCAAATAAAAATGATCAAAATAGTTACATTTCTGTATTGAATGATTATTGCAAACACTACCTGTGCATTTCTGCCAATGCTATGGAAGCACAAAGAAAACAAGCATCATTTTCATTCACATCATTCATATCAAAATGTTTGTCTAAACAACTGAGTTGTACAGACAGATGCTGATAATTTAATGCAACTCATGCAGAAACCATGTTCAGCAGTATCTCTGCTCCCTCCAGCAGTCAGGTCACCCTCATCTTGCACCCTTCCGAAGCAGATTTCCGATATATCAGGGCAAAATGTGTTGTGGTATTTGATACAGTTGTGACACAACTGAACAAGCCATTTCCAAAAATAGTGTGTTACCTGTATCGGGCAGCTTCTTCTGAAGTTTCTTCTGCACTGTTTCAGTGTGAATGGCAGTGAATTGGGTTTATTAGGCTGAGTTCTACAAATGTATGATAAAGTAGGTACAGTGGAAATTGTAAGCTGACATATTTGGATGAGCAAGCATTCAAACCTCTTTGCAACAATGACCCTTAAAGAAGTAGAAATGACATAAATAACTGTATCAAAGAGGGTGAATTATTTGCTTGTTCAAATATATATATATAAAAAAAAAAAGACATTTTCATGCACTTATTTCTTTCATGTGACTCTATGTACTCACATACACACCTAAGCGCACAAAGATGTATTTTTTTTACAATAATTATGACATTTCTTCTACAGGTTAATGGTACAGACATCAATAGCTTTTCTTGAATATTTAGATTTTCTATGATTATTATACTGATTTTTTTTCAAGGTGGAATTTGTTCATTTTAATTCTTTATTTTTTTTAACGATGAGAATACAGGCTGCAAAGTGAATTTCAAAAACCAGAAAATTAAGTTTTTTACAACAATAAAACACAAAAAAGTTAATTTATTACTCACTGGACAGAAATTCTGAGAACTATTTATCTGCAGGCAGCTGGAATAGCTCAGGGTTGCCACATTTTGTGATGTTAGTTTTGCGCCTTTACACTCACTGTAGAGTCTTTAAAGCCTTTAAAGCCTTTATGTGGAGGATCTGAACATTTCCAACGTTGATGACTCCCAGCTGTAGTTAGGCGCCCTGACAGTCAGAGTCACACTGATAACAAACATGGAGTTGCTATTTATACAAAATCCCAGCAAACTTACATCATGTGTGGTATTTTTTTTAGATAATTTGCTAAATACAAGCGCTTATGTATATTATTTGCTTTTATGTTGTTGCTGTATCGTTCTTTGCTGCTGAGAGACCTGTGTCCTCAAAAGGAAACGATAAAAGTGAAGTGGTAAAGTAATGTCCATGTGTTCTGTGTTAACCAGGAAAACTTTCGGTCACCATGCTAACATGAAACTGTTCGATGTGAAGTAACACCAGTCTGTGCTGCAGGTGGTCAGTTCAACCAACGGGGAGCTGAACGCAGACGATCCGCTGGCAGCTCATTCCAACGCTCCGATTACAGCTCAGGCAGAGGTGGAGGTGGTCGACGAGGCCAAGTATGTGTCATACACCCACCACGCCTCTCCTCCATGTCCATCTGTTGCTTCTTCTCCTTCCCACTCTTCCTCTCTCTGTCCCTCTATCTCTCTCTCTCGCCACCTTTTGCTATGCTGTGGAAGTGTGACAGCCCCAAACCCCAGCTGTCGGCCTGCTCCTGCCCCTCTGATCTGTCTCACTGTGTGGGTTTTTGGTCTTGATGCTGCCTGTCTCTGTACCATTCTCTCAGTTACATTTATTTAGAAGATAGAAGGTTGATGAGCTAATGTAGCTTTTCAGACCTGTATCCTGAACAGTAAACCACTAACATCAGCTACACTGGCAGCCACTTCACTTTTTAGCAGCATCATCATCTCTAACAGGAAACATAATGATCAATGCAGTGCAGAATCTGTCAGTGTACTGTGGTAGCAGACAGCTGAGATCACACCAGAATGACCATGTGGTGACTTAACTACATTAAGTCATTGTTTGATAAAAGTACAAACAGTAATGTAGCTGTGGACATTTACAAATGGTACATTTCCTGTATAGTTATAACATTTGTGTTTGTTTCAAACCTCATACTACCATGTTATTTAATATGCCAGGAAAAAAGTTTCAGTACGTCCTAAACCATATATTTTCAGAATCGATTTTTATTGGCCAAGTATGCAAACACACAATAGGAATTTAATTTTTTGATTGGTGTTTTCTTTGCCCTCAAAGTACATAGATCTAAACAAACATGCATTTAAACAAGGACAACAGGTTTCAGAAGGAATATGAGTGATTAACTATTATGTACAACTATAAATATGTGTAAATGAGCATATTTAAACTAAGGTTTAGGGCAACCTAGCATGCTATTCCAACCACTCTGATCCACAATCCTCTGCACAACGGAGTAGATGTCACATACATTACAATATTTTATGCAATTCAAAGAAGCTTGAGCTACATGGAGCGTCCACACAGATAGCAGCTCATATCACACTGTAGACTGCAGTGGACATGTGAGCGAGACAGTCAGATTTTAAAGCAGAATAACAAAGTGTCCCAATTGTATGTGTACTTCATACAGCTGTGCATACTTTGTAAGGGCAGCTGCAGTATTTATTACAAGTAAAAAAAAAAAAAATATGCGATTTGGGCCATAGTGGTACAGGTGTGCCTAGTTTTTCTGTTTTATCGCTGCAGTGGAAACATTTTTGATTAAACTGCACCAACTTAAAAATATAATAACATTATTTGTATAGTGTGTTTCATACAATAATTGCAGCTCAAAGCCCTTCACAAGTCAGGACACCCAGATAAATCTAATACTCATATAAACAGAGGAAAGAAAAACAATAAAAGGTCATTAAAATCTAAATATACAGATGAAGAAATAAAAGGCCATTAAAAACTGAGGCTGAGTTACAGCAAGGAAGGGGGACTGATGAAACGCCACTTTGTAAAGATGTGTTTTTAGCTGCTTGTTGTCTTTATTATTATTAAACTAGCTAGTTAGTTGACTTCTGATATGCCTCAGTAAAAATGCTATCATTTCATGGTTTAGTTTTTTTGTTTAAGAAGCAACCTTAAGGACCGCCGTTTAGCTCATTGAGTTAAGGCGATACCACATGGGCTCAGTCCCCCAGCAGCGGTCATGAGGTCGAGTCTGGCTCAAGACACTTTGCTGCATGTCACTCTCCTCTCTACCCCCAATTTCACTCTGTCTTTCTATCAATAATCCCCCACAAAAATTATTTAAAAAAAATAAGCAACCTTAAACAAAATATCAATGTTTAAGTAAAGTGAATTCTTCTTTTAAAATCCTCAAATGGACACTTAGTAGAAGTTTCATCCTGTATCATAGTACCCTATATATTCCAATACATCTGAAATATCTTGACATAATTATGTTGGAGTGTATTTAGCTTCAGTTCAGCTCTCAGAGTCTTTGTAAATCTTCATATTTGCCATTACCCATCTTTGAGTCCATCAAAGCGACTGTAGAAAAAATGATTCCCTCCTTCAAGTCTCCTCATGAATCTCTCAGCGGTTTATTCTCTTTAATCTGCGTTGGTCTCAGATGATAAATCTTCCTGCTGTTGTCTCCATTCACACGATTGTTTGATATGATGATTGGCGTGTTCGCTGCCAGTCTCTTTGATACCTCGTCAAGCAGGATGATGTGGTTTGATAAAACAACACCATGTAATGAAAGTATGAAAGCAAATTGTGCGTCTGAAGCAGTTTAATGAAGGTTTTGCCTTTTCAGGGTATGTCAGGTGTTGAATATCAAATGTATAGTTGGTTTTCTCGCTGTTTTATTAATATTCATGGGCTAAAACTAATAATTGTGTGCAGGACCAGTTTAAAACTTTGGTTTCCATTAGTGATGCTTTAATGAAGAGCTGTTAAAAGCACAATATACATTTATGCATCTTCGGGCTGATTTATAGCAGGAACAACAATACTCTACATTCATAACATACAAAGAACAAAGTCCTGCGGCCAGTCTCGCCAGCTCTAATAGAGCTTAACCTACTTGTAACATGACAGTTTACTAAGAGGAGATATAAAGCTTTGTAATTACCCTACATACTTCTAATATAACCTAGAATCTTGAAGCCATATGAAATTGTTTTGGCGCCCCAGAACAAAATAAATATTTTACTGATTTTTGATGTGAAAGAAGTCAATACAGCGCCTCCAGCAAACAAACATTAAAAAATGAGCTTTTCTTTAAAATCTTAATGCACTGCTACTTTTTATTTCATGAAGTCAAAAACAGAAAAATATTAAATGTGTCAAGTGCTCCCTTCTACTTGTGAAGTGTCAGAACATAATTAACTGACTATTCAGACTTGAAATAGAGGTCAGGGATTGATTTATTATTGTCAGTGATCCCAATTCCTTTGGACGCATTTGTTGAAAATAACACATCACCTACTGGGATGCTCGCAGTGGAGGTTTTGTTGTTGTGTTGCAGCCGATGCTACAGAATAGAGGGGAAAATAAATTCCACCAAATATCCGCAAATTCTAATCTAATCAAATTTTAATCTAACCTTTATTGATCCCCTTGGGTTCCTTCCTTCTCTGCATCTGACTCATCCTATTCAAAGTTAACCTTAACTATACATACAAGGAGCAGTTGGCTGCCGTGGTGCAGCACCCGGGGAGCAGTCAGGGGTTAAGGGCCTTGCTCAAGGGCCCACAGTGGTGGTGACTGGGACAAGCGGTCGCTCTCACTTTCCCACCTCAACCTCTTGCCAGTCCAGGGACTCGAACCAGTGACCCACCGGTTACAAGTTCGCTTCACAAACCACCAAGCCACCTGTTAGGAAAATTCTTCAGTGGAGTCCTAACTGCTCCTAAATCATTTTTAAAAAAAAAACTTTTTTTTAAATGAAAAAATGACTGTACTTGAACTTGGCGAAGTCACATGAGATCACACAACACAGAATTACTGGAACTCAAACAAACTTTTCAATCATCACAAATTTGCATAAAGATTAATAGAGTATATTTTTATAACACCACTACTGCCTCCAAAGTCATAGGTGTCTTGGTGGCCTCCCTCCCTAGCCATAGTCACTGTAAAGTAATACTCATGCAGTTACCAATTTTATATTTTTAATCAACTGACGTCACTTTGTAGAAATCTGTTTTCACTTTGACATGGAAGAAAACAGCCAAATCAAATCGACAGTAATTCAATGTTGAGAAGCAACAAAAGGAGAAAACTTCCAAGGGGGTCGAACACTTTAAAGAGGCACTGTGCACCTGTGTAGTGGTCAGCACTCCAGGTATTTCTTCCTGTTGACTACCACTTGATTGCCTGCGCATCCCAAGGAGTGGGTGTGCGTTTCTGAGAGTGTTTTGTGCATGTACAGTTGCACGTGTGTCCATCCAGGCATGTAAGTGGGTGTTGGTGTAAAACATGTACTCCCCGGCCTCTTCTTGATGGGATAGGTGCCCAGAGAATAGAAATGAAACCCAGTAACTTAACAGCCCATGTGTCCTCCTAACTCATGGAGAATGCATGTGTCTGCCAGGCACATGCTCTCCTCCCTCCCCCAGTTTGAAGCAGCAGCAAACAGTTCCCTGTAATAGCTGTGCTCAGCTATTTATAGCAGCAATAGTCCTCAAATTGCTATTGATTCCCATCCAGCCAGTAGTGCTGATTTTAACTCTGTTGTCGTCTCGTGCCTCCCCAATCCGATTGCTGTGATTTAAGGTAGAGTTGCCGAGGCACGTTGGAGTCAGCAGGGGGCGTACTTCTACCTATTTAAAGAGCATTTTATTGACTTTAAAGCGGCGAGGGGTAAGATGTCCAACCTGAAGATGACTAGAGTGAGATAGGGATGGTTTTTAGTCTTTGAAAGGACACACTCATGTTTTGTGAACTATAAAATCTGCTTATACTGAATCAAACGACGGACACATTCTCTCTTATACAAGAGGTTAAACTACAGATTCCAGCAACATGTTTGTTGCTAATTTCTTCTTTTAACTCTTTAACCTACTCCATTAGCTGAGGGGTATGTACTTTGCTGAGAACAGGCTGCCTCAACTGAACTTTTCTTGTGGTCTTGTTCAGGAGTGAGGGTAGGAAGGTAGTTTAAATCGTCGAAGCTAAAGCTCTGTATCTGCATGCTAGTCTTACAGCGGAGCCTTGTAAACAAATTCTAACCCTCACTTACCCTTCATGATCTTAATGGATATCAGCGACAAAGATAAACCTCTTCTGCAGGGTGTCTGGGCTCATTCTCAAGCTTGATTTATGGGTCGTCTGCACTAATTCTACGTCGATGTAGCATGGGGTAGAAGACCACGGCGTTACCTGAAG
>OMNN01099838.1:3162-23443 GCA_900302755.1 Chromis chromis | reverse complement strand
TATACATCGTTGACCCTTCCACCTTCAAGACCAAATTAAAAACACACCTGTTCCGCACTGCCTTCAACCTCTCACCTCACTAATCTATGCATATCACATCATTTATATAACTTTAACTATGTATGTATTTTTTGCTTTTTCAACTGTTTGTTCTGTTTTCTTTGTTTGATTTATTCTGTATACTTGTATTTGTTTTTAACATGTAAAGTGTCTTTGAGTTTTTGAAAAGCGCTCTACAAATAAAATGTATTATTATTATTATTATTATTATTATTATAATTTAGAAATGGTGTCATCACATAAATTGTCAATAGAGCGGTTGCAACTCCATTATTTATTTAACTCTCACATGCAGCAGGGTCGGGTAATGTCTTCACAGAAAGCTGCTAAGTACTTCATGAAATACATTACAGTATGTGTATAAATGTATATATATGAAAAGAATATAGGTCGATATAATTATTTACTCCCCAAAAATCTCAAAAATCCAGTATCAGTCTGGTTCTAAAAAAAACTGAGGAATGTTTTCGAAGAAAATTGTGAATAGAAAAGAAAATACAGCCGGTTTAATATCTAGGAGCAGCAAAAGCATTTCCTTTTTGTGCTTCCAGCCTTGTAAAAAAAAAAAGGTTGAAAATTAAGAATAATTGTGATCCCTGAGACTAATTCCTCAACAGTCCTTCATTTGATGTACATTCATGCTACCATTTTGCATCGGCTATACATTTAGAGTAAGACAGCTGGTCCAGGTAGAGCACAGCACACACCTGGCAGACCTTACAGAAGTGTTCACAGACGATACTGTTGTTGTAGCTGACCATGAAGTGGTTGAAATACATGTCAAAGGCTTTGGTCTGCGGCAGCCTGAAGCTCAGGCCCAGCTGGAGCAGGCTTTGTGGCTGCAGGTCAGTCAGTCCAAAAGCCTCAGTCATGATATATTCAAGCTTCCAGTCAGATCTTTGTTTCTCGTTGGCTTCCGTCAGATTCAAATAGTACTGCCAGATATCCTTCAGAGAGAGAAAAGCACCAAAAGGGGGAGAAGAGAGAGCACAAAGAAAAAAGTCTTTGAGTCTTTTTCAATGCCAGAAGCAGTTTTTGTGTGCTGATTGACACCGTGATTAATCATCAAGAAGGACTTCTTGCTTCTGTCTTTGAGCACTGAGATAAAAGTTAGAGTAGGTGTTTGAGCGCAGGACATTTTTAGTTTGACCTAAATTTGTCAACATACCAGCTTGAGCATTTCTTATCTCTCTTCTGCATTGTTGAAACCTTTGTTGGGTTTTTTTGGTATTTTTTTTAGGTTTCATTGTGAAATAAAAATCACAGAAATGTTTGGATCTCACTGGTTCCTTTACCAACATAGCAGGTCCATCCCAACTATAAAGAAGATCCTTCGAACTTGTCAGACCAAATCTATCCTCTAGACCAGGGGTGTCAAATAGGGGTTCTCGAGGACCAGGATTTGACACCCCTGCTCTAGACCGTACCCTCCATATGTCAGCAGCATATAGTGTCATGATTAGAACCACTGCTTAATGTTTTATAGATTCAACTGATGGTTTCTGTATGTAAGATGGAGATTTTGTGTGTTTTTCCTCTGGGGCTGTTTTGAAAGTCATAAAAGTGAATATTATAGATGGTGTGCTTCCAGTTTTTTGAGGACAGCCCCAACCTTTTCCACTATTAAAATGGGAGGTCTACGGAAGACGCTGACTGGCTATTGTCATTCTGGTAAAACAAGGTGATATGAAATTAAGATGTGACCTGACTGTGTAGCACAGAGCTTCTTACCAACATAGTGTAATCCTTGGTGTTGTATAAATACATGCGGAAAGCCGGGTTGTTAGAGTAGGGCTCCACAAAATCTTTGATTGGTGTCACGGCCGGTGACACGAAAAGAGAATTCACAGGTTTACCTACAGAACAAGACAGCACAAATATGACAGAAGTTGGTTGCACAAAGTAGTGAATGCTCTCAATCGGAATCCCTTTCCAATTAACTTATTTCAGTCCGTCAGCTGAACTGTCGGTTATTTAACATTTCATGATTCCAACAATTTATCAAACTGCACTCACACTGGATGCCCACATGGGAAAGAAAAGTAGTTTGCACTTGACTAGTTTCTAGCCTGATGATCAGCAGCAAAAACCACTTAAACAATAAAATATTATTTGATAAGTTCTGATTGTTTTTTTGAGACATATAAATTACTTAAATTGAGACGGCGGAGGTCAAGACTGATCTCAGAATCCACTCTAATTGATTCCAGTCGAGGCTATGCATTACATGTCATACGCATATCTTTCATCCCATATTTCCTGTATCTGTCTTCAACTATCCACTAAAGGCAGTACATGACAAGATAGTCAGAGCTTTAAAGAATATAAGGACAGTGTAATGAGACTGATGTCAAAGCTTTTTCTTTTCTTTCACTGTATGTAAATTTAACATGGTGAGTTTAATACAAAGATAAATGACATCTTAATTTGGGTGTGTCCAATTTGAGGTGGTAAAATCAGGGTCAACTGGACATGGTTTAAGTCGGCTCCAATAACTGCATTTCAATAATAAGAAATATGTTTAACCGCATTTAAACATATTGCTAGTTTTTACCTTGTCGGTTCAGCAGCACCATGATGCTGTCTCGGTGGGTGTGGCCGTAGAAATGTCCTGCAATGACATCACTGTACTCCCTGAATATAGCGACCAGCCTCTCATTGTGACCCTCTCTTATAGCTGTGGTGTTTGTGGCAAAAGGCAGGTACCCCACTGGTACATGGGCTATGATGTACACCTAGAGACAGAGGTAGGTCGCATTTAAATCCAAATGCAAAGAGAAGTGAAGATGTGAGGATTTGCAATGACAATAATGATTGAACAAGTTTTTCATATAATGTTTGTGCACATACCCAATGTTTTGATTCATTAGTTAAAAAATAGCTATGATTTTAACTATGACTAATGTATTGAGGTGAATAATATGGCAGTACTGACTTAAAACGAATCAACAAGCAAAACACAGGCTAGAAGTCAGAGTTTAACATATAAAAACAGAATATTCTAAAACCTTTTCTAGGCCCTTCGCAGCTTTCTCCAGAGTTTTCTCCAGCCACTCAAACTGTCCAGCAGGGTCCGTCATGTTACTTGAGACTTTATTAGGACCGTAGTAGAGGATAGTGTTGAGACTAATCAGCCGCAAACCAGGCTTCACCAGCTGGGAGTAGAAACCACCTGCAGGAACAGAACAAAGCACAAAATAAAGCTTTCTTGATGCTAACCATAGAGCATTAGCATCACATGTCATCACTTAATTAGAATATTAAGCAAAAAACAACCGATTGATATAAACCAAACACTGAACATGGTCACATTAACACACAAGCATGCCAACAACCTATATGACAACAACTAACTGACATGTATAGTATTGTCAAATAGTGAATTAGCTGATTGACATAAATTCTATTGAGATTCATTAATCATTTATCAAGGATAAATACCAAACAATCTAACATTTTCAGGCACAACTTCTCAAAAGTTAGGATTTCCTGCTTTTCCGGGTTATCATTGTAAATTAAATATCTCTGGATGTTTGGACTGTTGATCTCACAAGTTGTAAATATTGGACATGAATGAACATGCTAACATCAGTAGACAGCATAGTGACCTTGTTGGTAACATGATGTAATCATTATTTCACATAGTGTACGTATTGTGCTGCATTCTGAAATATCAGCTCAGCTTCCTGCCATTTTTGCCAAATTAAAAATACCTAAAGAACTTGAATTATACATAAACTAGATTCATGACTCAACACCTTGTGTGGGTCTGACAGGCAGTAGCCGATGTACCTTGTGAGAGTGTGAGCAGAGCATCTGGCTGCAACCAGGGTTTCCAGAGCTGAGCTGCAGCTTTGTAGATGGCATTAGTGGAGGTCGGCATCTGGTCCTAAGAACAATGATGCAAAACAACTATTTAGCTGAAGCTAAATACACACTATGGCGGTTTCTCACATACAGCAGCAGTTATGATGCGATAAATTCCTAGAATTATAATGGCTTTCTAAACTGCAGTCATTTCAATATTGAGATAATCTAGTACTTGAATTTGGGTTTTGACTGATATCAGTTTTCAAATATTGGCATTTTGTAAAAATAGGATGTGATTTTATTGTCCAAAACCATGTTGGTGTCAGTTGGCATCATCCACCGTCACTGTGTTGGTGTCATACAATTGAAAGATGCCTTTAGAGAAAAACACAGCCCCAGATATATGTTAAATGTTAAAATTCAAGCATATTCCTTAATACTGGGACAAAATGTCACCCACACCCTAAAAAGTCAAAACGAATCAAGAGTGTCAGAAAAGCTTCGTTCTGTATAATTATTTAGTATGCTACATCCTGTAATCATCTTTCCTGTATACACCATCCTTTTACCCTGATTAAAGCCTTAGATACTGCTTTCTGTTCTGTGGCATAAAGTTACCTGTGGCCAGTAGTCGTGGTTTCCCAATGCAGGATAGACTGTCAGGTTGGGGAAGTGTTGTCTGATGGTCTGAGTCATATTACTGATCACCTGGATCACTAAGTCTGTAGAGAGTTCGCGTGCGGGGACATGAGGTGGACTGTCACTGTAAGACAGGAGAAACAAAATCCAGCATTATTAACCCGGGTAAGATGAGGAAGAGATAAGCTAAAAAAAAGTATTGATATTGGGCATTGTGTTTAGTTTAATAACAGTAGACTCCAAGTGAATGTCAGTGATATGACATTGCCAGTGTGCTTTGACCAGATGGTCATTCTCCATTTGCATAAAATTGAAGTCTCGGCTACTTTATGCAAATCAAAGACATCCAGCCACCAACTCCAGAAAAACAAACCGTTGTTCATCTAAAATACTAAAAGATTCAGCAACTATGTGGCAAATGTTTGCCTCAAATGCTTTCAGAAACACATTTCAGTGACCTGTTTTCATAATATAAGTTTCGAAATGAGTCGCCATGTTGATCTGGTTTGAAATACAGCAACTGACAGCCCATTAGTGAAGTGTCTATCCGATCACATATAACCAGTTTTTGAGTGGTTGTAGGAGAGTGTAGTTTGTAATGTTTCATGACACAGCCTAGTCCTACACCTATCAAGCGTACAATGTTGGGAAATGGCACAACCCCTCACGGCCAAAAGGCCTCTGTGGACACGAACCACTCGTTCACTTGACTGCTTCTGGATTCTGGGGGGCAACATGGTACATCCTATGGAAACTTTTGTGGATTCTGCAAAAACTGTTCAAAAACTGTGTTTCTGAAAACATTTGAGGCAAGAAATAAGCCATTTAGTTGCTGAATCTGTCTTCATTTTAGATCAAGAGCAGTTAGTTTGAGTTTCCAGAGGCATCAAGTGGTGGTTGGACGGCCTCTATTTGCATCACAGCAATTAACTTGAGGAGTAGTTCTTATTATCCGAATTATTAAACTAGGACTATGCTGTAATAAACTGCAATAATGCTGTAAAAACAAGAAAGAAAGCATGAGAGACTTAGCAAACATCTGCAATATTAGCATGCTATTACAGTAACCTCAACTTGTCCTGTAGCTGCTTGGTACAATAAAACACTTGCAGGAAGGAGGAATGAACATGTCTTTAAATGTGCAGTAACTGATGAGAACAAGTCACAGAGAGCAGTAAGTCACTGCTTTACCAGACAGCAGATGGAAAAACCAGTCTGGAAAAAAAAAAAAACTAATTTCATCAGATCAGACTTTTTTTTTCCAAACACAGCTTGTTAGTACAATATTGCAGACATACTGTAAATTCCACTGTAGGATGGATTTCCCGTTAAGTGAAAAGGCAAACTAACGACATAAAGCCCAATAACAATAGAATAAAGCCAAAATCTGCTTGCACAGCAACTTAATCCTCCGCTTCGGGGAGTCTTTTCAAGTTTTGAGTGGGAGCCGTTCTCTTAAGTATGTTTAATAAGCTGATGAATTCCTGGCTTAGCTGATTAGCAGCAGATTAATATGGAGCTCTGTGAATGTACTTCTGCTGAGACTGATACTTACAACTATGCTTACTTATTCTATGTCATTATCACGGTGTAGCGAACATGAGTTTCCACCACTCACAGAGAACACACACTTCTCTTTAAGCTACTTTTAATGGTGAGTGGATAACTCCTACTCGTCTTTCAAGGCCTGGAGCTTTAGTGCTTGAATGGGGCTATATAGTTTTATTTGCTACCATTAAATACAATGTCAATCCTGTGCTCTTTCCATCTCTACTGGTGGTAATCTACTTAGTACTAGAAATGTAGATAACTGAGAGGACACATATACAGTTATTATGGGCATTTAATGAATAGGTTCATTGGGTGCTCAACCAAAAAACCCACAGGGGAGCTCATAAAGTGGAATAGTGGTTTTCATATTCAGCTTGAGCCAGACAATGCAGGAGGAAGTGATACTTTTGCTTGCTGACACACATGAAAGCACACACACAAAGTTATTTTTTAGTTTTGTTTTAACAGGAAACCTTGTGACAATAAAATCCCTAAAGTCAACCTCAAAACCTTACTAGCTCATCTCTTTAAATGTACTGACTTGTGACAACTGTTTAAGACTTCTGAAGTATTGTGTTAACACCAATGCAAAAAATACAAGCACTGTAGATGTAAAGATGTGATTTAAAAAAAAATAACTTTACTCAGGTAAAAAAAATCTGAGTTGACACACTCAAATAGAATTCCACCAATAAAGCCGGCGGCATTGTTCCAGCCAGGAGTGCAGGACTATATTGTTGCTGTCGGGTGAATGTAAAAAATGTAATGTAGAGGAACTTTTTTTGTCCTTTTTTTCCTGCACATTCACCTTTCTTGTCAAAACATGCTCGTCTACATTACCCACAATGCAACTTAACTGCCAGCAGTTTGGATGTAGATTTAGGTATATCCACTGCCCTGCAAAATAGTGACAGGGGGAACTTCTTTGGGTGGAACATTTGCACATAATGAGATGAGAACTGTCATTAAAATCGCTAATTCCCAGCAAACAAAAACAAAACAAATAAAAACAGCAACAACAACAAAAACACATTTGCTGACTGTGTGATGTGACTTTACCTGATAAAAAATATAAGACATAATTTGATATTAAGTGTCCTTGAGGTGAAGCCTGCCTATGCTTTAGCTGCTGTTGTTTCTATAGGGGCTTCACCGTTGCCTCACAGGTAGAAGATCCCCGCTTCGCGTCCTGGCCTGGGCCTGGTCTTTCTGTGTGGAGTTTGCATGTTCTCCCTGTGCAGCGTGGGTTTTCACCAGGTACTCCAGCTTCCTCCCACAGCTGAGGTGAATTGGTGATTCTAAATTGTCCGTAGGTGTGAATGAGAGCGCTTGGTTGTCTGTCTCTATGTGTGGCCCTGTGATAGACTGGCAACTTGTGCAGGGTGTCCCCTGCCTTTGCCCTGAGTCAGCTCACTTTAGCAAGAGATAATTAAAATTTTGAACAGCTAACGGTGTTAAATGAAAATAAGGAAACATTAAAGTTATTTTATTGCATCGTATGAAAGCGAGACTATCAGACCAACATAAAAACATGAAATAGTTGTCTATCCTGTGCATCTCTGTTGTATAGTGTGGCTAACATCAAATAAACCTAAATCAGTGCCTCGAAGAAATGGGTCCCATCCAGACTGACTTTACTTCACAGAAACATCCTTAATTCCCTAGTCTAAAAAGTACAAAGTACACACTTGATGAACACTCTCTGTGATGTTTTTGGACCAATATTGGTGCTGAAATGTGGAAAAAAAACTAGAAGTATGTTGCTTGCGTGTGTTAATGTGAGAACATGCAGTTCAGACAGAAATGTTTCTGTGTCCAACATAGTAAGATTGTTGTTATGACTTTTACATAAAGGTGTTAATTCAGACATGAAGCCAATATGTTAGGCTGCTATTAGATGAATATGAAGGAGAACATGTAAAATAGGGCTATATGCACTCAAAGGTACATAAGGTGCATGACTGTTACTGTAATGAAGGAAGAGGATATGAAACCATTGAAAAACCACTGCTATTGTTTCTATTAGCTGGGTGGTCACAAGGCGGATCCTTTTCATGCAACATACTTCAAGTTATTCAGTGTATGACGCCAATTTTACATTAAGGCAGCATGACAAAGCCTTTAAAGTCAAACCCTCAAAGAAAAATAAGAAGGAAAAAGCTCTAACACATCATAACATGGATCTCCCCCTCATCAGTGTACTGACCCGGTCCATATGATGAAGTCCTGCGGCTGTGTGAGCGTTGCCATGTGAGTGAAGGCCGACTGGATGAGGCTGTAAGGAGAGTCACACAGGAAGTCCCCAAACATGCCGGCATGGGTGGCAGGGAATCCTTTAGAGGAGAAACAAACCTTGGTGGGGTCTGGGGCCAGGTGGTAGGTGGGGTCCAGGTGGAGGTCGGTGATGTGCCAGAACCTGCCTGGATAGATGGAGGGTAAAGGATGAAACAGAGTCAGATAAAGATACTATAATGTAGTTTTTAAAAGTGAGATAAAAAAAAAAAAGCTTTGATAAAACTTTGCATCCCAAATAGTTTAATCTGTTTTTGTATGGATGCCATGAATTATGTCATAACATACGATCATTTTATTAGGCAAGACTTCACTTAATTCCTTACATTTGTAGAAATGACAACAAATGCAAAAATTTGAAATAATAATTATATTAATTATATAATATACTGATGTGAACATGGGAACCTCAAGATCGCGTTTCTTCTTTTTACAGATGATGTGGTACTGTGGGCTTCATCAGACCGTGACCTTTAGCACGCACTGGAGTGGTTTGTAGCCGTGTGAAGCGGCTGGGATGAGAGTCAGCACCTCCAAGTCTGAGGCCATGGTTCTCTGCCAGAAACTGGTGGATTGCTCCCTCTGGGTTGCAGTAAGGTGCTGCCCCAAGCGAAGGAGTTTAAGTATCTCGAGATCTTGTTTACGAGTGGAAAATGAAGCGTGAGATGGACAGGCGGGTTGGTGCAGAATCAGCAGTAATGTGGGTATCGTACCGGATTGTCGTGGTGAAGAGGAAGCTATGCCGAAAAGCGAAGCTCTTGATGTACTAGTTTATCTACATTCCAATCCTCATCTATGGTCATGAGCTCTGGGTAGTGACCGAAAGAAGGACACAAGTGGCTGAAATGAGTTTCCTCCAGAGGGTATCAGGGCTGAGCCTTAGAGATAGGGTGAGAAGCTTGGACATCCGGAGGGAGGTTGAAGTAGAGTTGCTTCGCATCAAAAGGTGGTTCAGACACCTGATTCAGATTCCTCCTGGGAGAGGTTTTTCAACCAGCCTGGGAGGAAACCCCAGGGTAGACCCAGAACCCGCTGGAGGGATTATATATCTCATCTGGCCTGGGAACCAGAACGAGTTGCTGGGAAGAGGTACATCTGGAATGACTAATTATCACCACCCTTTCTTTTTTTTACTTTATCTTTTGCTTGCTTGTATAGTGATATTTTTCCTCTTTTTATAATCTTACATCAGTTTTCTTATTTTTTGTGACCTATTTCATGATAGGTATTAAAACTATCTCTAAACCTGTTGTGTAATTCACATACAACCCATAAGCTCTCATTAGCCATTAAATGTACATGTAAGAGTGAGCTTCTTTAAGGAGACGTTTGAGGTTGAACTCCGTTTAAAAATCTGTCCATTTCCAAGTTTTTAACAGTCAGAAAACAAAATACGACTTTCACAGTATTTTTTAACACTTCATTTAAAACTATGGCTTCTTAGTGTAAATTCGGCAAGCATGACATGAACCAAGTAGCACTACATTTATTAATTTTTATTGCTTAATATCAAAACCCCACTCAAAACGTTTCCTATTGTTCATCCTGCTAAGTGAAACCTATCAGGTATCAGACCAAGCATATTACTCCACGCTGTTCATTGCAGCGTGTGTACCTCTTTGGACAGCAGCACAAGGCAGATAATAAACCTGCGTATGTCGAGTTGTCTTTAGCGGGAAGTCTCCACTCACCTGTGCCCTGCAGGTAGCTGCCTCCAGTCGGTGCCGCGGACACCGGAGCCCCGGTGGACGACAGCAGCAGCAGCAGCAAACACAACAGCTGTACCATCTTCACAGTGTTAAAACTGACTAAACAACGTCTCACATAGTCTGAATGTCAAGTATCCGATAACAGTCAGTAGGTCAGTGCTCTCCGAGGTAAACAGGAAGTAGAGCGACCAGCTGGTCATGTGACTCCTGTGTTGTGGCGCTCAGGGGGCGAGGCTTATGTAGGAGGAAAAAGTGTCCTTAATGCTTAGTTGGAACTGAAAAATAAGGGCTGGGAAGTAACTAAGTACATTTACTCAAGAACAGGGCTGAAGTATACTTGATCACTTCCATGTCATTCCACTTTTGAGATTTTTGACACAATTCAGCCACAAATATTGTACTTTTTATTACATTATTTGTTTGAAATCTGCAGTTTGCAAGACTTTGCATACTGAGGATCTTGTAAAATAGGAGCAAATTTTAGAGAGTTGACTGCCCAACAAAATAATATTAATTACAGGATAGAACAGAAGTGAGTCCACCCCTGTGCAATATTCCTTAAATGCAGGGGTCAAGAATTCTGGTCCTCGAAAATAAAAATCCAGCATGTTTTAGATGTGTCCCTCTTCCAACACACCTGATTCAAATGATCAGGATCGTTATCAGGCTTCTGCAGAGCTTGATGATGAGATGATCATTTGAATCAGGTGTGTTGGAAGAGGGAGACATCATTTGAATCAGGTGTGTTGGAAGAGGGAGACATCTAAAACATGCTGGATTTTTACTTTCAAGGACCAGAATTCTCCACCCCTGTCAGACAGGACATGGCAAAATGTGAACCTCTATGGACGGCAGCCAAGAAAAACACCCTTGCTTGTTGTTCTGTACAAAACTGCAAGAAGAAATGTGTTAGAAATATATGAAAAGAAGCTTGGTGGGAGCATGTTCTTTAGTCAGATACCAAGATAAATTTGTTCAGCTCAGATGGGGTCCAGCATGTTTGGTGTGAACCTGGTCAAGACCACCACAGTGAATGCATAGTCCTGACAGTGAAGTAGGAATGTGATTCTGTGGTCCTGCATGAGTGCAAAAGGTGTTGGGGAGATGACATTTACAGATGGCACAATGAGTGCCTATACAGATACCAACCTACTGGCTGATAAGATGACTTCCAGTCTGCAGAAGCTTGAAGAAGAGGAATATTCCGACACAATAACAATCCAAAGCACACAAGAGTTTCTGAAGTGAAAACTATGAACTGACCAAGGATGTCGCCTGACTTGAATCCAATAGAACACCTTTGGGATGTTTCAAAGAGCAGCACAACCCCTCCAGGAAAGAGGAGCTGGAAAGAATAGTCTCTGAAGAACATCCTTCTAAAAATCTGGTGTCCTGCATGCCGAGTAGAAGTGATTCTGTCATCAAAAATAAAGGTGTATATATGAAGTATTGAAAAATAATAAAGATTGCAATCTCAGTAATGAAAGGTCCACTGTAGTTTTAATATAGTAAATCTTAACTGTTAGTTTTTAAGTGTACAGAACACCCATCTTAGAAGTGATGGATTTACTGTAAGGTGACACAATTTGGAATAATTTAATGTTTATGTGATATTGTATGTAGATTGTCTGACTTACAGGTGGCAACTCAAGTTCACAGACCAACAATTAATGGCTTTTCTATTTCTTCTAACTATGATCTTTTCCTAATTTTATCAATAGCTCCACCAAACTGTAGTTATAGTGATAACTGTCCCCTGTCAATGCTCTGACTGTCAAGTGGTTTGGCCAATCCATCATGAGAAGAGAGGGTGAGTGAGTGTTTGGAAGGCGTTCGACATTTTCCATGAAACCGGTTCCAATCCGCTGAGAGTACGTGGCAGGAATCACATCCCACTGAGCCAGCACGACATACAGGAAACCCAGATTGGTTGTAAATTAGTTACACATGGTTACAGGGACAGACCTCGGCACTGGACGGAGCGAGAGCAACTCGACGAGGAAGCCTTTACTCTAATTACACTTCTGACAGTGATGCAGTCTGATTTCCTGCGCGGCTCTGAAAGTATAAAGAACCGCCTTAAAGAAATAAGGCCTTTATGTAAGAGCACATCTACATAACAATGCATATGCTGCTGCTTTTATGAATATGTTACAATCGAATAAATATACGGGGGATAAAAAGGGAACAAAAGACAGAAATGTACAAAAAACAGAAGCTGGGACATTTCTTTGATCAATCAAATGTTATTGTTGGGAAAAAATATTATTTTATGCACCGTAAAACACAGCTATTCTATAAATAAACTTGTCTTGGTTCCCTTGATTATTATTGGTATGTACTGGTATGTCCCTTGTGTCAGAATCTGGTTTCTTTTATGTTTTGTACTTTATATTCGCCTCTGTTTACAGGGAATAATTGCACAGAAGATTCATCTTATTTACAGATCCTCGGTCTACAGAATACAGCTGCTTTGAGAAGCAGGTTCTGGTTTTCCATCATCTTATTAGAGCTCCTCTCTTTCTGTCTCCTCTATGAATCAGTCATTTCCCACTCAGTTTCATTCAGTATTGCTTCACATCCCTCCTACTGCTCCACACTCTGCAGACGAGACAACCGAACTGGTAATCAACCCCTAAACCAAATCTGTAATCTGAGTCTGAGCACCACTCATCGCTGGATTCGGCTCAGTCTCGGCCTGGATTTGAGTCAAAAAGCGATCGTATTCAGATGAGCGTAGCTTTGTACAGCTCTGCCTCTGCTTCCTCCGTCGCCCGGTCTGTCTGTTTGGCACCAGGCGAGGCCGGACTGCAGCCAGAGCTCTGATGGAAATCACACCAAATTGGATCAATATTGAATCCAGGAGGGAGAGCTGTGTCTTATTACATCACAGTATTGGAAAAGTCAGGGCTCCTGATTACCTGCAATGGGATTACAGTAATGCACGGGAGAAAAGTGGTAGCTGCACTTTAACAATTTAATTTCGCCGGCATGGTTGGACAAAAGGCAGTAGGTGGTAATCAGAGTGTATTGGATCAGTATTTAATCTCAGCTGGATGACTCTGAGTTTTAACTGGACAGAATTAGGAAGTTACTCATTTTGTGAAACAGGATTACTGGATTACTGTAAATCTGGTTACAAAAAATAGTATTATAGATAAATGACATACGTCTACGTAAGTCTACACTGGATGGATGGATGGATGGATGGATGGATGGATGGATGGATGGATGGATGGATGGATGGATGGATGGATGGATGGATGGATGCGGAGCCGGCCTATGCGAGATTTTATATGGAACCCCCTGCTATCGGCGATTTACATAAGTTTACAAAATAAATCGAATAACCTTGTTTTGTAGTAATATTAATTGGCCATTGCTTTATATTTTAATCAATGTGAGCTTTTCCATTTTAAGAGTTAATAGTAATAACTATTTTTATTATAATTATATTGAAGGCGAAATTTTTTCCCGATTTTGTGGCGCCCCCTGGAGGCCACGGCACCCTTAGCATTTGCCTATATTGACTAATAGGTGAGCCGGCTCTGGATGGATGGATGGATGGATGGATGGATGGATGGATGGATGAGAAATGAAAGATATGTTATTTCTTCTACATTTAATATTTATATAAGTCCCAAGAGTTTGTACGGATCATTTTTGGACATTTCAAACTCAACTTCATGACTGCAAACAGTGACTTTGCGAAATTAATTTGCAAAACACCATTAAAAAAAACATGTCTAATTTCAGATTATTCTCACCAAAAAATGTTTTTAAAAAAAGAGAAAAAAAATAGCTAGTCACTGGCCCAGTTAGCAGTCAATGTTATCTACAAGATCTAATAAAGTTTAAATTTCATGCTCAAAGAATGTTATCAGGATTTTTGTAATTTCAAATAATGTTCCTATGAGGTTAAAAGTGTACGAGGATGTTTGGAGGATGTTGTCAGATTATGTTCCACGATAAAAAAGGAAGAATGTTCTCAAAGCAACGTTCAAAACGTTATTGAGGCTTCAGATGATTTTTCTTTATATATTAACAAAGGTTTAACATTTTGCCTGCAATGTTTTGAACAAATGCATTATACAGTGTTCTTCCATAAAACATTCCCACAATGTTCCAGGATAACAGAGGAAGGATGTTTTCAATGCAACATACGGTTTTAGGAAGATTAGGGCATAACAGTCCAAAAATGTTATTGCCAAACATTTTGTGAACATCTTTAGAGAACACTAAAACTAAAACAAAAAATGTTCTCAAAGCACCATTCAGAAATGCTTTACGGATCTTATCAAGACCTCAGATGACAGAAGTTTCTTTATATAATGTTACAGGAATGTAATAGTTTAGCAGGTGGAACATTTAGCTGACAATTTTTCTATAAAACCTTCCCACAATGTTACAAGACAACAAATCCACAAGGAAAACATTTCAAGAATGTTGGGGAAAAACAATGTTATCATCAAACATTTTAGACTGTCTTTAGAGAACGTTATCCTGCCTTTTAGAAGAATATTCTGGGGATTTCCTGCTAAAATCATTACTAGAACTGTGCAGAATGTTCTCAGACCATTTTTAGAACAAAAATATTCTTATTACCTATGATTTTAATTTGACTTTTTTTAGTCTGAAACCAGAAGACAAAGTCTTTAGCTGCTCTGACACAAACATATAATATAAAATATATGAGATTTGTGAGACTGGTCTGTTTGGGCTGAAACCAGAGAAGCAGAGTGTGAAGTCTCTTTTGCTCAACCATCATATATCAGCATAAAAGGAACAAATTATATATATTAGGGACAATTTACATGTTATATTTCAATCACTCAGCCGACAGCTTAATGGAGGCCTATACTGGTGTTCATTCTATGGTAGAACACCAACTCTATAGGGATATAGAAGGAATTAACTTCATTTTTTTAACATAATCACTGAATCAGTGAACACGACAAGGCTCTGAGACGTGCATTAGAGCAGAACAGAGGGAACATCTCATCTTGTATTCTTTATAGGTGTCTGTGGACTGCAAGGCATCGCAGTGCATTTACATTTCCACATTTACATTTTAGCCCCATTACAGCACTGAGCCACTTATCATAAGTGCATCATAAGAGCAGTAGTTTGGTGGGAATCCAAAGATGATTGTGTTATTGTAAAACCCTTTCAGACGCACGATCGGGGCTCTGATGCAGAAATGAGCTTTCCTGAAAATACTGGCAGAAGGTGGACTATCCGTCATTTATCGCCTTTTCTCACATTTAGTGTGAGAGCAAAAAGGTGTGAAACACCTCTGGTCATTTCTTTAAGTGAGGGTTGTCTGGGCAGCTGTTTCTTTGTCATCATTCAGCTCATTTCTATTTCATTCAATGTAGTCTTGATGACAAAAATAGCTTATTACGGGTTAGTTTGATCTGTTGTGTCCTCTGCAACACACTAATCTGCCCTCCTGCTGTCACTATCATTGGACTATTGTTGAGTGTCTACTGCAGTTTTTCAGGTGTACATTTCTATTAGCTCTTACCTGCCCTTTAGCAGCCATCCAGCCAGTTGACCACAAAGAATCAACACTGGAGGCAGTTAAAGGTCTGACACTGTGAAAATGTGTTTTAGCCTGGTTTTGTGTTTCTTATAAATGCAGACATGTCAAAGAGAAACTCAAAATATACTTCTGTCATTCGTCTAGGCCTTCCATTTTTCAAGCCAGTAAGAATTTGATCCTGTTTTTACGTCAAAGGCGGATAACTAATAGTCTTTAGGCTAAACATTTGCATATTTCCTTGCTAGAGCTGCTTCTGCTAACCCTAATGTTACTTAGCTGCTATGTTTTCGCTGAAGAACCGATAGTTATCCAGCTAAAACTTTGCATAACTCCTCCTCCTCACTGCTTCAAGGTCAACTCTTTTAGCAAGAGCAGCTGTCACTCAGTCCACTGAGTTTATTTACTTTCTAGAGCTACTTCTACTAACTCTAGAATGTCTCAGCAATGAGCAAAACAAACTAAATGTTCTGCTGTTGGTTGTAAGAGTGAACACAAGAGTTTTCATGCACTCCCAACATATGAGGAACTGAAGATGCAGTGGATTCTTTTTATTTTTAATGGGAATGTCCCTACAACAATAGGAAAATCCTTAGTGTTAGCAAGTTGTGCACAAGCCAGAGCTGTGTCGAAGTTGTAGAACTAATGGACAATCAGAAATTGCATAAACTTTAGGACTGAATAAACCAAAAAATGGGTTATTGTGTTTTCCTGTTGCCTTTTGTGCTCCCGTGCAACCTGAACTCTGAAAGATAAATGGTCACAATGCAAGCAATTTTATAAACTGTATTGCCACTGCATAAAACACTAGTCTTACCTAGCACCAAGCCACTAATACCATAAGGTTTCTATTTATCTAATGGGCATCTGTCTGTGAGATACTTTTATGTTTCTGTATTATTTGGGTTTTTTATAACCAGATTTAAATGATAAAACTGATTAAATGGGTGTGTTTTCCTTTTATCTGGTGCAGTTTTGTAACAGATATCCAGGTTATCCCTCAGATTTGTTCATGAAAGTGTCTTTTTAAAGTGACAGGTGAAGGATTGTGTTTATTCCCATGTCTGGTGCCCAACTCTCCTTTAAATAGCAGGGATACCCCCACGCAGTCCTCCCTTTTTGAGTGCACCTCTTTTCTTTTTCCCTGGGCTGACAGCACACGCAAAAAACATAGCAACACTAGTCTTCACAGTGCTGGCTGCAGCTTTTTATCAGATGTACTCGCTGTCTAAGCTCATATAATGATTGACAAGGGTCTGCTGGCATGTTGGTTTTTTACTCATGTTTGTAGAACCTTTCAGTTATTTTTCTTTTCACACAATCACAGTGTGCAGTTTTACTGTATTATTTTTGTTGCAGCTACTTCTGTAGAGTGTGGTGTGTTGGAAAACATCTCCTATGGGGGCCTGTGAGTGCAGAAATCAGTGAGTGGCAGCTTTCCTGAGAGAAAAATCAAATTAAACTGATTTCAGAGCAGCTACTGTGACTGTGTGGTAAAATATACCACAGATACAGGGAACTGCAAAAAGAAATTTTTTTTATTGATAAAACAGTTTGTAAATAGTAAACCTGACCTGATTATTGACATTATCTTGATACTGATTGTTCTGTGTGACTCATATACATGTAGCCTGCAAAACCAAGTCTAAACTCAGTCCAGAATAAAGTCTAAACCAAGTCCAAAATGCAACCAAAACCAAACCTAAACTTAGTCCAGAACCAAATCCATTCAAAACCCAACTAAAATCAAGTCTAAACTCAGTCCAGAACCAAGTCCAAATCCAGTCAAAACCCAACCCAAAACCAAATTTAAACTTAGTCCAAAACCCAACCAAAACCAAGTGTAAACTTAGTCCAGAACCAATTCTTAACCCAGTCAAAACCCAACCCAAAATCAAGTCTAACCTTAGCCCAAAACCAAGTCTAAACTCAGTCCAGAACCAAGTCCAAATCCAGTCAAAACCCAACCAAAACCAAACCTAAACTCAGTCCTGAACCAGTCAAAACCCAACCAAAACCAAGTCTAAATCAAGTCCAAAACCCAACCCAAAACCAAGTCTAAACTTAGTCCAGAACAAAGTCCAAATCCAGTCAAAACCCAACCCAAAATCAAGTCTAAACTTAGTCCAGAACCAAGTCTTAACCCAACCAAAACCAAGTCTAAACCAAGTCCAAATCCAGTCTAAACCAAGTCTAAACCAAGTCCAGAACCAAGTACAAATCCAGTCAAAACCCAAACAAAACCAAAGCTAAACTCAGTCCAGAACCAAGTCCAAACTGACCTAACTATGAATGAACAGAATCTTAGGATTGCAGGGTTGTGTGAGCCAAGCAGAGAAATCTGGTGTGTCAGAGAAGGCGACAGGATTTATTCATGTCCAGTTGAGGAGGAACTTGACAGTCAAACTGTCAGACATCAGATTTTGCAGAGCTTCGTCTCCACCCTGCTGTCAGAGGTTTGGTGTCCTGCTGTCCCTGAATGATGTAGCCGAGACTTGTGGAAGTTCATTCTGATCAGAGAAGCTTCATGTTTCTAAACGGTCTCACTCTGACCATTGATGTATCAGCAGCATCTGTCACCTGCTACATGACAGATGCTGATATCATATATCTGCCCCTATTTTAATTATATTCTCCTGTCACATTTTTACTCACTGTGGGCTTATTTTCACTGCAATATAAAGTCCTGCATCTCTATGGAAACAGTACAACCTTGACTGGAAGTAGAAGTGCAGTAGTAGTAGGGCAGGATGTACAGTTATAATGCCATAATTCCATTTTAAAAGGACAAAAGGAAAGGGGAAAAAGTCGAATTTCATGGATTTTTTTTTAATGCAAAAACTGAAAAAGCCTTGAATCAACATGTCCAACATTTTTCCAAGTGCCCACATGTGTTACTGATACTGTGGGGAGAATGGTGCCTCTACATTCTATAGATGTTTTACTACTTACATTTTAAATTTGTTTCTATATTTTTCTCCTATCTGCTCCGTGTAAACACTACCTGCAGTTCAGCCGAGAAGTCCCTGAACTTTTGTCATACGGCTTCTGGTCACAGCCAAGTCTTTAACAGCTTCCCAGTTGTGCCAAGGAGTGCAGAAGTTTTAGTTTTTTACAGAATCTGGTTTGTGCAAATGTTTTATTACTGGCAATTTTTAAAATGAGACATGTGGAATAAAGTGATTTTGATAAAATATCACAATTTTAAGCTTAGATTGGATAGATTTTTTCCAACAGAATTGCACATCATACATGATACATGAGACGTGATAAGTCAAGGACCGTCAGAAAATTGAAAATCCAATGATTCTTCCTGTTTTCACAGTTTCTGTCTCTGATAAATGGTGTAATTTTGGCAATTTTTGTTTAAAGATAGTATGATTTCCAAACCTGTCTGCAGTTTTTGGGGTTCTTAGGTTTAAATTACCACGATGAAATCAGAACAAGATGAAATAGAATTAAATTTTCCATTACTTTTGCTTTTTCACTCAGGTTTTCTTTCCAGTTTTCTCTTTTTATGAGCAAAATCAGTTTAATCCAATAAAAAAAAAAAACATGATTTGCACATCAGATTTTAGGAAACAAGCAGCAAAACTTTACACATATGAATCAAGGCTAATTGCTCAAACAACATAAAAGAAAAGTCCTTGTCTTAATGGGAAGGCACAACAGAAAACTGTGCAGGCGACTGGTTTCCTCGCCTGACTGGATGTCTCTAATGAAGCAGGACAGCCGGAGTTTAGCCACTACCTGCTCTGATGAGAGCAAATCTTAAAGTGGATGCTGCAGTGACTGACATCTGTGGGAACTCTGCTGTATCCCACAGTTTCCAGTCTCAGAAGCCTCCTCACACACATAAACCCAACTAGAGTCCTTTCAGCTCGATGGGGGTTCATTACACTCTCTCACACTCCCCTCGACTCCCCGCTGCTGCTCCCCGATCGCTGAATATGCACTTTGATAGAGTGTGTGGCGATGAGCATGTGATGGAGAAGGGGAAAAAAAAGGAGTTGGAGGAAACAAGTGCATTAGCATATGAGTGCCAGCCTGCATATTTAAAGCGGCGATCATGTGTGAGTGTTTGTGTCGGAGCTGGCAGGAGGCTCAGATGTGCATTTTTAGAGATAATAGAACAGACTAATTGGAGATGATTTGGGACACTGACTATACTAAGGGTAAATGCAATTTCACAGTTAATGACGTACAGTTAAAGGCTAAAAGGTATTTTAAAATCAATATAGTGAGTTTTCTCAAAGCAAAAGCAGTGAAATGGAAAAAAAAAAGGGACTCCTCCTGTTAATCACAACTGCTACAAGCAAAAACCATTCAGCCGGAAGTCTTATTTAAAACATTTCCACTATTAAAACCTCCCACTCTACACTAGTTAGTGTGTGATTATGTGAATTTGTGGTGTTCCATTTGTCTATAAGTTTAATTTACTTTGTTGGCGTGCCAAAATTTCCCGTAAACATCCTTGTTTTCTTCGACACAAGTTGCAAATTTCCAATATTTCCCTGCAGCCCTTCTTTCTAGGAATTTTACTGTTTCCATGTGCAAAATGCGAAGTAAACAGGTGTGTCGTTTTTTATTAGTAATCAAGATGTTTTGCATTTGGGTATTAGCAGTAGTCTAAGTAGAAACAGTAAAAACAATACACTCTAAAAAGTAATGCAGGCGG
>OMNN01099836.1:0-17861 GCA_900302755.1 Chromis chromis | reverse complement strand
AACATGAATTTCACACAAAAACATAATAATGAATATTTACTGCAAATCAATATGACTTTTGCTGTTGCCTTTCAGAGACCAGTTCAGAAACGCGCGGCTTCACCTTGGCAAGTGCCACTCTCATATCATTTTTGCAACAAAGTCTGTTCCTTTTCTTCGTTTTTATGTCTACCATCCTCGAAAAGGATTGTTCGCAAAGATACGTTGTAACAAACGGTATGAAAATCTCAAGGGTTTTCTTAGCAATAAGAGGGTACGCTACGATTTGGTGACACCAAAACGTTGAGAGCGTTGTTGTTCTGAAGAGTTGCTGTTGAACCTGGCTCTGCTGAATTCCTCCACCGAACCCCTGAGACTGACTCACCGAACCCCTGGGGTTCGATCGAACCCAGGTTAAGAACCACTGACTTAAACGCAACCGAGTCTCATTGGCCAGTTACCTTTGACGTGAACAAATGTGACATAAAACATGAGTGACTGTTGTCCTTGAGTGAGGCGTGTATCTACTGCTAGATAGAGGAGAAATTCGTGAAAACATCAGGTTCCCGCTTATCAAGCTGAGTGTCCCAGTGTTCTGATTAAAATGTAACAACCAGTAAATCATGAGTTCAGTGAAAAATACACATCTTAGGTCAGCAGGTGCACCTTTAAATACATCTTTAACGTGAACAGAGCAAAAGCCAATCATAACACTTCTTTAACTGAACTTACCATGGTTTACTTTTGTAGCATGGAGGATAGCGATGCTGATGGTGAGATCGAGGATCTACTTGCCTACTTTGAGCAGCAGCTCACACTGGAGAGCGCCTTTCCAAAGATCTGCAATCCTGAGTTTGAAATGACTCAGGTGCACATTTCGGGTAAAAATCATTTATTTTATTGGATTGTAAATGTGTCTAAAGTTATTTAATCATCAGATGTATGCTTAATGTGTTTCCTGTTATATTTGAGTGCAGCCTTGCCACGGGAGATCCTGATGTACATATTTCGCTGGGTTGTGTCAAGTGATCTGGACATGCGAGCCCTGGAGCAGCTCTCTTTGGTTTGCCGTGGGTTTTACATTTGTGCAAGGTCAGCCCCGCTGTCACAACAGATCAGATGTGTGACAGCTTGTTATATTTTTGCTTGGGTTTTGCCTCTCAGAATTGATGATTTGGGATCATGCAGATGGGGACTTCTGTTTTTTGTTGCACAATATTATTTAACTGCATATGGTTTTGATTAACTCAGTCTTTATTCTTTATTCCAATTTTATATCTCTCCAGGGATCCTGAGATTTGGCGTTTAGCCTGTTTGAGAGTGTGGGGACGGAACTGCACCAAGCTAGGGCTGTTCAAATCCTGGAGGGCGATGTTTCTGCAAAGGCCGCGTGTCCGTTTTGATGGTAACTGTCAGTTACAAATTTGCATTGTCATAGTTTATCAGTCTAGCACTTATATCTTATATTTCCACACCATATCAGCCCATGGAAATGCCACAAAGCAATCATTTTTAACAAATTTAAATCCAGGAGCAAAACATTTTAAGCACACACAGTGGTCCCAAATGTCATGTTAGATTTTTCTCTCAGCCAAAATACTCAATAGGCGGCTGATCTGCTTTGGAGTCCGTAATTCCATCAGTAAATACAAGTTCACGTGCAGCTCTATAAGAAAAGCAGCCCCAGACTTTGATGCTCCCACCTTTATCGTACCCTCAGTCTGGTTGGAGATCTTCTCCTGTCTTTCTTCTCTCAAACTTCATCCCATCAGATCCGTGTAGGCTGAATTTGTACTCTTTCGAAGATAAGACATGTCCCCCAAAAGATGCTGTCTTTCTGTGTGTGTTTAACCCTTCTTATTCTTTGAACTTATGAATAGTTTCCACTGTTTCAGTCTCCCTCTGTAGTCACACTCAGTGATGCTGTTTCGCCTGATCTCCAAACTGAGTTTTATGTGGAAACTCTTGATCTTTAAAACAATCCTTGCTGCTGTTTCTCATTGGTTTTTCTCGATAGTACTCACAGTTATGCTGTTCAAGTCCATAATTTCTGAACCTAATGGCAGTATCTCCAACTGTGAAGGATGAAAGATTGATTTTTTTAAAGTTGAGCAGAAAAACAGAGCAGTTTTCTTTGTGCAAACAGATAATGCTTGAGTTTTTCTCTGAGTTTACTTTGTTTGCTATTTATTCAGTTCCAGTAGTAAGTTTAGTTTTTCACATTAACAATGCATATGCTCCACTTGTCCAGATGCTTTTTTGTTGCCATTTAGACAAGTACTACAAGTATACAACAACTTTGTATATTTAGTAGAAAGTTTTTGTTGTGTTAAATGTGTTTTTCTATGGATCAAAGACCAGTTTGTCGAACCTTTTACAGAAACCTCATGGAAGTTTTCTGATGGCTTAACTGTCTAAACACGTTTGGTGGGACTGTATCTGTACCTAACATATAATACACTATTTCCCTCTTGTAAACAGTAAAAGGCTGTTTACAAGACTTGTGTTAACTAGCACAGGTTTTATATTATCCTTTGACACATATGGATGTAATAGTTTTTTATTTATTAAATTTTACAAATGCAAGTGAGAAAACTGGCTAAATATTTCTAGTAAAAATGATGTTGGACTGATCCTAATACTGGCCAAAGCTGCTGCCAATGTTCTGGCGAATCAGTTTTCTTTTATTACTAAACATTAAATGAACATGATTTGCTGGATGTTTACTTTTGCTTTCATATTATTTTCACAGGCGTCTATATCAGCAAGACATCATACATTCGTCAAGGAGAAGAATCCCTGGATGGATTTTACAGGGCTTGGCACCATGTCGAGTACTACAGGTAAATGGATGATCTTAATTTGATTCATTTGATTGTGATTTGTATCCCAGCTTAGTGTCGATCTTGTTATCCCAGGTATCTCCGGTTCTTCCCTGATGGCCACGTTATCATGCTGACCACCCCTGAGGAGCCTTTGGTTGTTGTTCCCCGCTTGCGTACCCGGAACACCAGGTACACGCTCTCTGTTTGCTATATGCTCAGCTAGAACATACATTACAACATCAAAGGTAATTTCACATATTGAGTGCCAGCACTTTTCGCAATTGTTGAAATTAGTTTCATTACACAGGATGGAGTCCGTTCTGCTTGGTCATTTCCGTCTGTCACAGGAGACAGACAATCAAACCAAAGTTTTTGCTGTTGTCTGCAAGAAAAAGGAGGAGGTGAGAAAACACTTTGGGGCATTTGTGGGCTGAGATGAGTGGCCATTGTACGTTCTTCAAAACACTACAAATACGATTTGGCCTTTATGAAAAAATAAATTTCCAGCCGCAGCTTGTACTAAAAGTGAACATGACAGGTCTTTTTTAACGAAAGCGATTCAAACTGTAAATCAAATGCAAAGAAAATGCTAATTTACCCATTTTGTCTTAGGTAAAGGTTTTCCTTCAAAACTTACTGCAACTTATCTAATTACAGATTTGATTTACTATCTAATATGACTCAAGAACTTGAAATTTCATGTTAGCAAATCAATATTTTGACTTATCATCACTGTTTCTTAGTATTTAGTTTTTCTTTTCATGCCAGAAGTTGGACTCCATTTGTAACTTATAATTCAAGAAAGAACTATTGTAACTTGAAATGTGCTACTTAATTACACCTATGTGGGGCTTGCAAAAGATATAACTTACATACTCAGACATTACATAACCAAACAATGGTAAAGTTATTTTTTAAAGTTGGATGTGGTTAATTGCACACATTGCTTGTCATGTTTCTGTTACATCACCACACTGTTGCCTCCTGTTACTTTAGATTAACTTGAGTTCTTCTTCTTAGGCTTCTATGTAAATGATAAACAATGTGAACCTAATGTGTTAATGTGCAGTATCGTCATTAGGGGTGGGACAAAATATCGATACAGCAAAATAATATGATACGCTGGCGCGAAGTATCAATACTTTAATATAATAAGGCACTCTAATAAAGCGCTCTAAACCCTGCCAGCTGCCATTTCCCCAGCGTCACTACTTAATGACTCCACACGATGGCGCTTATCACATGAATGAGGGAGACTTGAGCGGAAATTAATTGGCCGAAGAAGGGTTTGTACAGGTATAATGGAGGACAGAAACGCTAACTGTAAGAGACGCCTCATCCACATTTAAGTCCAAAGCGTGGAGCCATTTCGGCTTTCGCAACATTAAGGGAACAAGAAAGCTCTACAAAGACTATGCCCTATGCAAGAACTGCCTCGCAAAAGTAAAGTACACAGGCAACACCACAAACATGCAAACCCACCTGCAACGCCACCATCCTGAACTCCTCGCCGAGAAAGCAGCTGATGCTGTTAACGTTTCAAGTCAGCCTGCAGCCGTTAATACAATGTCTAAAGCAAAGCTTCTTTTCTCGTCCCGAAGGCCGCCAGCATTAGTATTAGCATAGTATCGTTATGTGATTGTCTTGGAATATATCGATTATCGCAGTATTGTGATAGTATTGGTATCGTGAGCCATGTACCTCGTATCGTATCGTGAGGTACCCTGTGATTCTCATCCCTAATCGTCGTCATACATTTGCAATATAAAAGTAATGACAGTCGAGCGTTTTTCAGGGTAATGTCCAGTGTTGTGCAAAATATCATATCAAAGGGGGTGCATTTTTTGGTTTACATATTTTTTAATGTTAAATTTAACACGCCTTTAATTCATTACAGTTGTGGGCTGAAGTTCAAATATACATTGCTGTGCTGTTCCTTAAACTAATAATGTTATAGCTACATGTTACTGAGTTACAGAAGAGTTCTTATTTGCACTGTGAATTCAAATTTTCCAAGTCAGGCCGTTGTTCAGCTTATGAATGATCTTATTTGTTGACAGAAAACAACCGAGTTTCAAAGGAATCGGTTCTGCAGGCGGAACCCAGCTCAGGAGGCTGAACACAGCTTCCATGTGGGACTGCATCTGTCCTCTGGGGGGCGTCAGAGTTCCAATAAGCTGGTGTGGATCCACCATTCCTGCCACATCACATACAAGTAAGACACAGGTGTACCAGTAATGATGGGAAGCAAAAATAGTTCTCCTTTTTGTTTCGAAATTGACGTTGATTGTGTTTTTAGGCTTACCGGGGAAACAGTCGTCACTGCGTTTGACCTGGACAGGATGTACACACCCTTCTTCTTTGCACGTGTGAAGAGTTACACTGCGTTCTCTGAGCAGCCTCTTTAAGCAGCCTAGAGACCTGCATGTGATCCCACAAATACCACAGCTGAAGTTCAGTCACCATTTTAACAAAATGCATCCTCCTCAGCCTGTTTAATTTGTTCTGCAGCTGGATTCTGGTGTTGCTATATGAGCCCTCATGTTTCCTACACGCGAGCATGTTACGTTTCAGGTTTATCTAATAGAATACTACTTATTTTCTGATTTCAGAAATTACAGTGATGTGCTGAAAGCTAAACTGATTAGCAACCTTTCCCACCTGATCCAAGCAATGAATGTTCATACTGTTTTTGTTTCATGGTGCACTTTCTTCCTCAAATAAACAGTGATGAACAAAATATCAGCCTCGGCGTAGTGATGTGTAGCCAGGCATGTTTTCTTTTCTAGATTTGTTTGTTTACTCATGGTTAAGAGAAAAATGATAACTCGAGGTAAAATCATAGAAAACCATTACACAGCCTCAGTGAAAAGACATTGCAGATGTGATTTCAGACTTCTACATCATTTGTCTTGCTGAGGACACACGGGTATAATCCACGTATTACATTTTCTGGGAACCGAGCACGGACAGATCAAACAGGATTTGCAGAGGGGGAAAAAATGTAATGTGAAAGTTGTATTGGATTAGGCTCAAATCATTTGTGGCTTATTGAATTCACTTTAGCAGGGTTTTCAAAACACCCCAAAGAAACAATAGTTTGTTGCAAATCTTTTGGGAAAATGGGTGGTTAATCCTTAGTTTGTTTCTAAACAACTATTGCTGGGTGTGTGTCAGCTCAACGAAGGAGGCAAACTGGACAGTAAAAAGTAGTTCCTTTACAGACATGATTACAAAGAGGTAAAATAAACTAATCAAAAAATCAAGTTTGCAGTGGATTTAAATGGGTCAACTTGGAAATAAATTGTCAACCACTCTAAATGTTGCAGTCCCCTCAACAAATCAGGACACATTTATGATCTACTCATGATGTCGTAATTGATATGGCGATGCACATTCGCTCATATCGGGGTCAACGTTTCTTTATCACCAGAGGTCACGGTTCAGCTCTGTGATGAAGCCATCGTTTCTATATGTAGCTGACAGATGGTGAAATCAGTGGGAAGATGATGACGAAATCAATGATTCACCTAATACCTCATGGAAAGAGTCTGACATTTTGGGAGGTTTATGAGTAGATTGATACCAATTTCACAAGTGTATGTTCAATATAAAGCAACAATTTGCAGCCAGTTAGCATAGCTTAGCATAAAAACAAAGCCTGGCTCTGTGTGGAGATAAGAATATGCCCGCCAGTGTGTTTAAAGCTAGCTTAACATGCTAACTGACTAATTAACATGCTTGATTTTGTTGAATTTGTTCATTAACCCAACTGTAAAACACATGTTATGGTTTTATGGGATTATTTGCCAGATCATTCATTGGACAATGAGTCAGTGAGTGAGTGTTTGCTTGGCCCTATCTTCCCACATGTCTCACATTTCTAAGACCCCGTTTACACAAGGGAAAACGCAGATATTTCCACGCGGTTTGGCCTCTCATTTACACGAAAACCCAGTTTTTATCTTAAGAAAACGATTATTTCTAAAAACTCGGAACACAGGGCCTAATTTTGAAAAATATCTTAGGAATGTGGGAACATAGGCACGCTCCCGCAACCTCATGATGGCAGTAAACGAAAAGGTGTTTGTACCTTAAGAGACGCTATTAGGTAGATTTGGTCACGTTTTGGGCAGAGCCAGGCTGCGTTTGCCCCTTTTTCCCCACTCTTTATGCTAAGCTAAGTTAAGCTAAGCTAACTGTTTCCTGGTTGTAGCTTCATAATGTACTATAGAGGTGTATGTGCTATTGATCCTCTCATATATTTGCAAAATATTGAATAACACAGTTCATTTTGCACAGTTTTCCCTGTTTCCAGTTTTGTTGTTGGTTTAGAGTTGAAATCTGACATGAAGAAAAGTTGCTGGACGTCACATCACTGCTATAGTCAGATCTGAGTTATTTAGTGGCTTTAGCCTTTTTCAGAAAAATCTGAGAGAGAGAGCCAAAGCTAAAAACCAGATCATCAAATGCAGTGAGTGAGTGAGCGAGCCACACTCGTTCTGTTTACACCTATCTACATAGCTATTTAGCATAGCTTAGCATAAAAACTTCCACTCTTAATGCTAAGCTAAGCTAACTGTCTCTCGGTTGTAGCTTTATAATGTACCATAAAAACATATGTGCTATTCCTCTTCTTATTTAACGCTTAGCAAGAAAACAAATAAATAAATATTCTGCACTTATATAGCGCCTTTCTACCTTAGTGGTACTCAAACTGCCTGCCATTGGGAGCAACTTTGGGTTCAGTGTCTTGCCCAAGGACACTTCGGCATGCGAAGGGGCTGGAGATCGAACCGCCAACCTTCCGATCAGTGGACAACCCGCTCTACCACCTGAGCCTCAGCCGCCCCAAAGAAGCAGTTGTTTGTTTTGGCAAAATAACCTATTGAACTACTCAATACCTTTGCACAGTTTTCTATATTAACAGTTTTGTTTTTGGTTCACACTTGAAATCTGACATGTAGAATAGTTCCTGGAGGCCAAATCACTGCTACAGTCAGATCTCGTCAGATCTCAGTTAGTGGCTTTAAGATTCCTCTGGAAAATCTGAGAGTGAAAGCCAGAGCTAAAAAAAAAACCAGATCATCAAATGGACTTTCCACCTGTAGTCTTGCAGAAGAGACACTCAAAGTCTGACGCATCATTTTGAAGAAAAAATACAGAGAATACGGACACACTGCTGTTTTCAGGGACAAACCTCGACACTGCACCCCGCCCTGTCTGACTCCCTGGGGCCATGGCCTCTGAAAGTCAGTGAGTAAGGCATTGTTTGAATAGTGGCTGGCCAGCAGATATGCCACCAAAGCTCACAAACAGTCGCTCTGTCCTCTGTGTGACACAGCACTCCAGAGCATCAAGTCCAAACACAGTACTCATGAGGAGGGGGTACTACTTAAGTGGAGAGGTCTTAGGGAAGAGAAGGTGGGGTACTGTCTATACGTAGATCACTGGCTCGACATTTGGACTGGAAGGACCAAACACTGAGTGAAAATGACTGTCAAGAGAGAAGCAACTTTATACTAAAAACATCTGTGTGTTGCTTTTTTCTGATCTTTGCAATACTAAACTAACTAAACGTGAGCCACATTAGGGCCACTTATTTAGTCAAGATCAGAGTGTTCTGATCAAGAATGCCAAAAATGTCTCATCCTTATTGAAGCCCACAGAGAGCAGGGAGCTGACGTCAGGAGTGAGAAAACAGAAATAACTGTGTTCTGGTTAGAAAAGCTTCATGTCTAACTGAGAAATGCAGGATTTGACCCTTCACTGTGGCCTCATGTGGCCTCACTTCAGCCTCAATCCACAGAGACTGAATTCTTATAGATGGACTAAAACGCACAATGGAGCCAGAAACTGTGATGGACTGTAATTTTAGGTAGATGCATAATGATTTAAAGCTTTTGAGCAAACATTTGTTTTAACATTCTTGTCAAAAGTGAATATTTCACCTGTCAAGAGAGGATGACTACACTGTCTGACCGTCACAAATTACTTTTTCAGTTTATCATTTATTAATATTATGAGCTTGATTATGTTTCTGAAAATCCCAAATTGTTAAATTTAGAAAGCATCCCCTAATTTCTAAGTTTTTCCTTCACAACTGAATAAAAAAAATAGAACAACCTTACTTACTATTACGTCTGAATTACGTTATTCTTGCTTATCCTACGAGTAAACAAACATATTATTTTACCTACAGTAAGAGCCTGTATTGGATGTGTTCTTAATATTTTATTTATTTATTTTTTACATTTTTAAATTGATCTTAGAATCTTCTGTTCTGTTTTGCCTTGTTTTAGTACTTTATTTTACAAACTGATTTTACAAGTCTTTATCCTATCTTGCTGTCTTGCACATATTTTTATTGTTGCCTTTCTGATAACATGTTCAGCACTTTGCTTAACTCAGATTGTTTTAAATGTGCTATAAAGATAAACTTGATTTGATTTCTTGTAAACTGCTCAGATCTTAAAATACAATTTCGAAAATATTTTTTGATACTTACCATAGTGCACACATACCATACTAACACTAACCACAACATATTAAAACTCAAAAATAGGTTAGCTTAGCTTAGCATGCTAACAATAATAATATAATAATAATGATAACCTAACCTTTATTGATCCCCTTGGGGAAATTCCTTCTCTGCATTTGACCCATCCTATTCAAAGTTAACCTTAACTATACACACTAGGAGCAGTGGGCTGCCGTGGTGCAGCGCCCGGGTAGCAGTCAGGGATTAAGGGCCTTGCTCAAGGGCCCACAGAGGTGGTTCACTTCACAAACCACTAGGCCACCACTGCCCACCCAAACTGATGTTCAGCAAGAACAGCTAAATCAAATGACAAACCGTTAACATGGCTAATAAATGTCGATGAATTGATAGAATTGAAATAATTACAAGGGTCAGTAGATCCTCATCTCTGTTGCTCTTTAAGCAACAATATTCACTGCATTTTTCATTTTTAAAGAAGGAAAACAAGCTTGAAAACAAGTATGTTTACAATCTGAGTTTGTCTTTAATGCGTTACAGTGAGTAAAGCATGAGTCATAACACGTAACCCAGACTTCCCCCATATTTCAGAAAATATATCTATACATTTTAACAGTTTAGAAAATTTGTATCTCATTACATCGCTGTATTCTTCTTTGACCTTCATCATTTCTGGACAAAATGAATGCTAATCCTGCTCTTAAATATATAAACCTTCAGCGCTTTCACCTTGGACAAAGGATGAACTGCAACATGTGTGGCATGTAGCTGGAAATAAAGTATTTTTTTTTAAATGAAGAAAAACACAAAAAAACTACTGAGTGGTTCCTGAATGTTGACTAGGTTCTGTTATCGTCTGTAGACCCGATTCATTAACAAAAATTTCTGTTGCAGTGAAAGTGACTGCCGGTCATTTGTACATCTTAACAACATGTCTCATTAAATTAAATCAGCATGATAGAGCAGTGCAGCATTCCCTGTTTTCCCCCTGACAGCAGTTTAGGTAACAAGAACATTAACATAATGAACACAAAGTAATAAATAGTTTCACTACAGCCTCCTTCTTCCGTCAAAAACACTTCAGTTTTTGAAAAATATCTACCAAATATGTCAGTATATTTGGACACAAACTGGTTTGCTGCCTTGCTCATGTCTATATGCTAAATGTGAAGCTACAGCCAGCAAAGTTAGCTGAGCATAAAGACTGGAAACACTGGAACACAACTCGCTTAATGCATTAAGATCTCATGTGAGCAGCGTAGGCAGATTTCATTTCCTTTGAACACAGCCTTTGAGCTGTTTCCATCTAATTCCAGTCTTCGTGCTAATCTAATATACTATATATGCATCATTATTATGTTTATCATTTATCATTTGTTAGAAATGATCATTTAGGACATTTGACAAAGTTCAACAAAGTAAAGATTGAGGCACAGGATTTGAACAGGAGGTCTGAGACATGCTGGTCTGGAATGGACCAACATTAGGCGACTGGAAAAATGAAAACGGCTACATTAGAAACCAAATCAGCTGGTCCAGAAGGCACCCTATTGATGTAAAGACTAAATGAAATGTAGCATTTGTATTGTTTCTTATGATGTCCTCAGCATTAAGGTTTACCAAGCTGTCAATGAATAGGAGATGTTTCCATTTCTGTTTGTTTTTTCTGAGGCTTTTTTATGACAACTTAGCAAAACCTTTTATTAAAGAAGATTATATGGCGATCAAAAGTCCTATCTGATCTACTACATGAACCTTGTGGTAAGACTGCTTTATTCAATAGGTTACTAGTGAGCTCTCATTCTTAACTACATAATAAAGTTTATCTGAATATAATGTATTAGCACTGACTCATACAATATGATTATATTCACTTGATAAATTTAATACCTAAATAGTTACCAATAAGCAGCTGCACTGCAGACCTAACGGGCATCGATAGAACTAAATACATTTCAGGTCTTAAAAGCTACAGCAGATATAACACAGTGTGAAAGGAGACTTCTGTAACGTTGTTAAGGAGAACTGAGTTTATATTGTGCTAATAAAACACAACAACTGTCCTTTCACACCGTCTTAAACTGTTTTGAATCTAAATCGGAGCATTTGCAGCAAACTATGCTTTGGTTATGCTTTGATCAGATGGCTAAATATTCCAAACTAGATTCCCTGCTCTGCAAATGTATCTGCAAAATGCAATTTCTGCTGCTACACTTTGTCAATAAAAATGAATTACAGCATTACAGAGAGCAAAATTTAGGATTATGCAACCGCGAAGGACAGAGTGGCATAAAGCAATACATAATATATGTACTCTAGTTACACATTAAGGACCATAGTGAGCATAGTGTTCCCTAGGTTGACGTCATCCACTGCGATAAAACCTTCAAAGCTCACTTCCATCTTTGGACTGTCTGAGTTTCAAGCATCACCGCACGAGTCTCAATGTGTTTTTGTTTGCTGGTAACAAGAAAGAGATTTTTGCTTTAGAGTAGATTACCTCTAGAGGGTGGGGGAAGGCAATACTGTACAGTGTCAACCATACTACAATACTTTTCTCCTTAAATTATATTAATTTCATAATTCAGTACCATGAGTAGTAATGTGTGCAAAAACATGGAAAGTCTCTGGATATATGAGGCTATGGCTTATTTCGTCTGAAGTGAGTGCTAGACTATTCTAGAGAAGAAGATACATACACCTCCTAGCAGCATTGGCTAACACGCTACAGTGTGAGTTGGGCGACGGTTTCTCAAATGTCAATCCACCCTCAGTTTCTTGGCTGCAGTGCGCTCCATCGCTGGCGTCCCATTTGCATGTCCGTTTGTCGACGAAGTGGAGCCGTTCTGGAGCTCCTTCTTTAGAGAGCCACTGTGCTTCTTGTAAGTCTGGTGTGACACAAAGAGAGGCAGACGAAACACGTTACTAACTGAATAAGATAATCATTTTTACATCTCTATTTATAACATGCCAGAGGTGGTTTAGAAACAGTGTCTCCATCACACAGTTTGTCCACCAGAGAGCACTGAAGTTTATTTTCCACCTGTAAAAATGTCCTGATGGTTACACAAGTTGCTCACAGTACCTTAAAAAAACATTTTTAAGGACTCTTTTACATGTGATAGTATTTGTTAAGGAAAGATACTATGGTAGATGGTCTGCACTTATACAGCGCCTTTCTACCTTAGTGGTACTCAAAGCGCTTTACAATGTGTTTCACATTCACCCATTCACACACACATTCACACACCAATGGCGACAGACTTCCATGCAAGGTCCCTGCCTGCCATTGGGACCAACTTTGGGTTCAGACACTTTGGCATGCAGAGGGGCTGGGGATCGAGCCACCAACCTTGCGATCAGTTTACAACCCGCTCTACCACCTGATCCACAGCCGCCCACTTACTATCAACCAATATGTTACTATCACATTTTGAAAATGTCTTAGAACATCTAATATCAGCCTCAGAACATGCAGCCAAAAGCCTGCATGTAGCAACAGAACTAGTTTACCAGATTTTACATTTAGTTTTTAACACAAATATACAGTTTTGTTTATAATATGATGAAAAATGCTGGTTTTGTTCTTTGTTTTTCCTACTGTCAGCTGGAAACTACTAACACCCCCAGTGTAAAAGTAAATTATTTCAACAGGTTCCCTCTTCTTTCAGTCCCAAACCCAAATGTTTCTTTCTGAAAATCAGGTCACAACAGTAAAGTTTGATTTTTAGCAAATAGCAATTGTCTGTACAGCAGCAAGGTGGAGTGTGTGCGATTGTTCATGCCACTTAGAGTTGTGGTTCACTGGTTTTTAAATAGTTTTAGGACAACAATAGAGTTCTATGGCAGAGAGGAATTAAATATAATCAGGCTTTGGCCCAACCCAAAGAAAATACTTGTTAGTAGGATTTGTAGTTTGTTTTGGTATTTTCTTAGGATTTGCTGACAATAAAAAAACATCACCAGACATTTCCGTCAAATTTATTAAGTAATAGTTTCAAATAGATAAACAACTGACCTGAATGTAGAAGTTTGAGAAAAGCATAATGAGTGTGACCATGTAACTTATTTGGAAGTACAGCCATCCAGTTGGGAAGCCACATGGCCAAACGACTGCACACATTGTCTGGGACATGGTTAAAAAGAACTGGATCTGTGGAGGAAACAGGCAGAAACACACAGAGAGCTCATTAAAAGGTAAGACTGATCGGAGAAAGGTGAGACTAACATATTAAATGGATGTGAAAAATGTCTGTAATGTATTAAAGCTGCACAAAATAGTTAAAGCAACATCAGGTTCACAATTTAAGGTGAATGTAAGCACATCAAAACAAAGGACTCAAAATAAATGTTTCAACTTTTTTAGAATCATGAATACTGAAAATGCTAATAAGTTTATTAGGGTCATTATTGTTTTTTTTTTCCTAATTCATACTACTTTATATTTACATTTCATCACATTTCAAAGGTCACTGTTGTACTTTTCTGTCCACTATGTTTATTTTGCAGCTGTAGTTACGAGTTTGTTTGAAAAGCTTCCATTGAAAAACTCAATTGGCTGCTAATGTATAATACACTCTTCAATTTAAATGCAAAAAAACTCCTCCTTGTCAGGCATTTTAGTCTATAATCAAGTTCCTGAAGTCTTCTTTTGTAGTGAGGACACTCAAGCCTATTTTCAGAGCAGTTCTCAACATGTTTTCTAATTCTTGTGCAACAAAATGTCTCATTCTTTCTTGGATAACTTACAAGCTCTCCTTGAGAAGTACAAACTTGTTTAAGATGGTGTTCTTGAAGCACTGTCAGATTCTTTTCACTTTTGTCGAAAGAGTTTGATTTTACGGATGTAATTATAAATGTTTCAGAGAATATTTTAGCTCCACCTCAAACATCTCCAATAGTTAACTACTACTAACACATACTTAAATATGTATGAATATGTAAGTGTATGTACATGCATAACGGATGTGAACCCACCAGCTGAAACTGTGTGATGTACTTCTTCCACCAAAGGTACGGCCGGATGGCTGGAACGGCTGAGAGGCCGTAGTAAGAATACATCACGACATGGACGAAGCTGTTTAGGGTCGCACCGAAGTATGCTGACGAGAAGAGAGACACAGGAAGTTATTCATCTACAGCAGACTGGCATCGGGCGGAGCAATGATCATCCAGGGAGCAACAAACCTTTCATTAGTCTGTTCTGTTTGGAGCGATTAATACAGATTTCATGTAAAATCAATAGTGACCTTTAACAGTAAAGTTATGCAGAAATAATACAGCGAACACTTGGTAAATAATAAAACGAGATTAAAGATCATTATACACTGATCAGGTATAACATTATGACCACCTGCCTAATATTGTGTTGTTCCCCTTATGTGCTCTGAACCATTGGGCATGGACAAGAGGACCTCTCAGGGTGTCCTATGGGGTCTGGCACCAGGACGTTGGCAGTGGATCCTTTGGGTACTCTGGGTTGTACAGTGGGACCTCTGTCAATCAAACTTATTCCACTGCATCCTGTTGAGGCTTGATCAGAATGGGGTCTAGGATGTTTGGAGGTCAAATCAACATCTTGGGCCATTGTCATATTCCTCAAGATGTTCCTGATTGTTTGATGTTTTTGCCATGTGGTGGGGTGCATTTTCCTGCCGGGGTAGGCCAGTGACATTTGGGATTTCCATTTTCATGAGGTAGCATGCTTGTTCTGGGACAATGTTTATTTGGGTGTCTAAGTCTCATCAACACGGATGCCACAATCCAGTGTTTTCCAGCAGAACACTACATAGTACTAATATGATCAATGTTATTCACTTCACCTGTCAGTGGTCATAATGTTGTGGCTGATCGGTGTTAGTTACTTGCATTTAGCCCCTGTCAGCATATATTTTTAATCAGAAAGTGTCATTTGGCATGTGTTAACGGATTCAGACTCTAAGGCTTTGAGAAAATTGTTTGCATTGACATTTTCAGCATGCTATCAGGAGCCAACCTGGTTATTATCACAGGTCACACTGGATATTAAAGGGGTATAACGTGATGCTTCATGTTGCTTAGTGTATTCTGTAGGACAGCATTCGAAGTGTGGCACAATTACACCATGGTGTACTGCTCAGCCAAATATCTGTGGCCTCCCTAACATCCTTGATTTCTGTTGTTATTGTCATTTTTTATGAGCATGTATTTATGAACATGGTGGCTCAGTGTTCTGTCGCTGTGGCTCAGTTGGTTGAGCAGGTTGTCCACTAATCTTAGACTCTCCATACCGTAACTGTGCTGCTCTCTACTGGACATACTCTTGCTGTTTCTAGACACTTACAATCATGTGTAGCTGTATAATTGTCCTGCCATCTGCTGGCTGTAATGTGCTCATGCAGTAATTTGACATAGAATAGAATAGAATAGAATAGAAGATTTTTATTGTCAATTTCTCTATATATCCAGGACATACAGAGGAACCGAAAAGGTGTTTCTCTCTCACCTTCTTATTAGTAAAGCCATACATGATTTTTATTTTTTTTAAAGGATCAAAACTCAGTATAAATACAATAAAGTAAAATAAAATAAAATATATAAAAATCAACCTATGTACAGTGGCAGTAGTGCAAAACAGAGAGAACTTATTGAGATGATGGTAGTGCAAATATGAAAGCAGCAATGTACAGTAGTGCAAATGGTTCAGTAAGTGAAGACAGATTGCAGATTGTGATATAATGTACAGACAGTGAATGTATGAGTCTTTATGTGCAAAATTCGTGTGTTCCAGTCCAGAGGCAAGGGGCAGAGGGGGGAGGTAGTGGGCAGAGTTCAGCATCCTGACAGCCTGGTGGATGAAGCTGTTCAGCAGTCTGGTGGAGCAGTACCTTTTTCCTGAAGACAGGAGACTGAAAGGGGAGTGTGAAGGGTGGGAGGTGTCACCGGTGATACTGATGGCTCGGCGGGTGAGGTGGGTGTTGAAAATGTCTGTGAGGGAGGGCAGAGGGGCACCGATGATCTTGCTGGCTGCATTCACTATGCGTTGCAGGGTCTTTCGACAGGAGGCAGTGCAGCCTCCAAACCACACAGTTTCTCCCTAATAAGCCTCAAAACTTGACCCAGTTCTCCACTAAAACATCCGAATGCCTCCGGATTCTATTTTTGGATTGGCATACTGCCAAATATGAAGAAATATACACAGGAACTATCACTTATCAGTTATTATTTCATCAATGTGCTATAAAAAAAGATAAATATTTAACATGAGCCATCAGAATTGAATGTCGGTTGTTGGTGCCAAGTATTCTAGGGAATGCAAGGTCTGAAGATTATTTGTATTAATCATTAGCAGTAAAAAGTCATTTTCTGTAATTAGTCTGTGAAATGTTCACAGAAGTGAGGCTGCATGATGTCACAGGATCCAGCTGTTGTCTGGATTGTTTATTGTTCAGTTTAGACTGAATAAGAAATGTTCCATTGTAAAGCTTGTTTAGTCTTTTCTCAATAAATACAACTACAAACAAAGAAACAGATTTATTTTCTGTAGAAACAAATACTCAAAATGAACTTGAAGCTGATTTGTCATTCTGTTACCATCATCACTTATCAGACATGGCCATTTGGTATTTAAGTTATATGGGAAAAACAGTGGAATGCAACCTGATGAGAACAGAAATACACGACTTAGGAATGCCAGGGATATATTTGCAATTCCTGAGGTCTCATAATCAATATTTGTGAAAAATACACTTATCTATTGTGCCTGAAATCCTAACACAGTCTCCATTGTATATCCCCGGGCTCTGGGGAATGTGTGTGTTTGAGGTGATTAGGGTTTTTTTTTTAAAGATGACAAGGAAATAGTCTATGATATTTATCGGCAAGGGACAGATCTCTTTGCCGGAGCACTAGCAAAATGCTGTGAGCTGTTGCTTTTATAATAGTACAATTAGTCTAAATCTGCTCTAATAGCCTCAAGAAGCTGTAATGCTCCTTAGAATCCATAAGTTTGTCCTCAGGGAGGCGCTGGGAAAGGTCATATTAAGTTGGTGAAATCTACGCTAATTTATTTTCGGTTTGCCTCATTAGTTTACAAACCATTTAGTGTAAAAGTATAGGTTTGGCCTTAAGTTGGGCTGTCCAAAAGTATAAAGGTTCATCCTCAAAGGAACATGAATGTGCTCAGTAGATGTCGTAAAAAGTTGTTCAGTAAATTTGGATATATTTGCATGACGGCGATGCCAGATGAAAGTTCAGGAGTTCATTGAAAGGATTCATCCTGAGAGGACTGTGAATATAAACAACATATTTCATAAATAGTTTGGACCTTGACTCTGTGTGAGTAATTAAACTTTAGTTAAATGACCAAATATGTATGGAGCTTCAAAGTGTTAAATATTTAATAGATTAAAAACATAATATATATAGTAATGTAAATATAATCTGTAAGCTGTACAGTACAAGTGAGACTACATATTTATTGTAATATATATTATAATTCAAGAAAATTAAAGTTTTTTGTATATTTTCATTTAATTAAATGTCTTTTTTAAAGTTCAAATTATCTGTTTTCAGAGCTG
>OMNN01099830.1:2804-19820 GCA_900302755.1 Chromis chromis | reverse complement strand
CGATTATATATGTCACCCATAATTCTGTAGATTAAAGAATCGCTAATTAAAACTAACGATCAATAATTGATGGTCTTATTACTAAAAAATGAATGTTTATTTTCTGAACTTTATGCCACAGCTTCATGTCTGTGATGTAATTAACCAAAACCACTGATCAATAATTAATAAATTGAGTGAAATACTTGTTTACCTCTGTGCATTACAATATCTGCCCCAATAACCAAGACTACTCATCAATTATTCATTTCTAAATTCATTTCTATGAAAAACATTTTTTCATTTTCGCTACAGGAACCAGAATGTGTCTACTAAGCCGACTGCAGCACCAAAAATCAATAACTTGGCCTATTAGGTGTCGGTTATGCAACTTTCAGGAAGTTCACCTTGTGTACATTTTGCAGCAGCACCATGTCGGTGACCCAGAGGTCTTTGGGTGTGACTGTGCTGTTCTGCAGTCGATGTGTTTGCACGAGGGACATGTCCTCTACGTCCCGCAGCCCCACAGTTCCTCCTCTACTCACGGTCAGATACTGACCTGAACTTTGCAGGTACAACACCTGGGAGACCAGAGGATATTACAAAACAGCATTTTCTGACACGAGACAGATACACAACCTGGGGAAAACTAACAGAAAGACGCTACAATTACTTCACACTATAGCACCTTTCAGAACAGCTTTAAAACTGAATCGCAACATTAGAATGTAAAGTTAATTAGTAAAATTGAGGATACAGCTTTTTTTTTAAAGTAAAATATTTATCATTTCTTGCATCTCCTTTTCTTGCCAGCTGCTCTATAACCATAAAACTACACTAGAATAAGTCCATTAAACACAACTTCCTTAAATCTTCCTCCTATTGTGTGCAAGTGAATAAAACGGAGCAGGTCAGATTGTGTGCCGAAGCCAATAGAACAACAAAGGATTAATGAATTACAGGAGTTATTGGGTGAAATGTAAGAGAAAAAAGAAGCTTCTTTCTGATGAGAAAGAAACAGGATATCTTCAATAAAAGAAAGGTTATTTATACTTTCAGAATAGAGGTCAGGGTTTAGATATTCTACCAATATAAATACTGCAGACTGCCTGTTTCCCACAGTCAGCTGAAGGCTTTGTATGATCTCTTGGAATGGTGCGTCATGTATTCATCAATAATTATTATAATTACTTATTGATATACAGCCGGTGAGTCACTGATAGAACGTTTTTCTAGAGGTTTTTCACCAATGTACCAAATGAAGCGCTCTCATTTTTGGAAGTCTGTTACTGTGCATAGTATCTAAAAAGCATAAAAAAATGGGTTTCACTTGAAACTGACTAAAACTACAAATTGCAATTCAGTTTGAGTTGTCTGTGTTCCTGCCGTTGTTACAAGGAGCCCACTTTTCCCCACTTTAGCCCACTTTTCAAGCTAATGTGTCCCACTTAAGTGTCACTAAAGCTGTCATTGTTAAATGGTATTATTTCATCCCAGTTTAGATAGTGAAGCACTCAAATTCTGTTAATGGGAGCAATATACCAATAAGCCAAAACCTTATGACCACTGAAGCAAATAGTGTAACATCAGAAGAATAGTTTTTGCACTCAACGTGTTGGATGCGAGAGAAAAGGTGTGGAGACCTGTGAAACTTTGACAAGAACAAAATCATTATGGGGAGACAACTGGTTGGAGGATGCCTGAAACAAAAAGGCTTGTGGGGTGCTCACGGTCAGAGACAGTCAGTATCTATTTATGGTGGTCTGAGGAGGGATGTTGGGGGATGTCTTGTCCACAGGGGCACCGACTCATAAATAACAGGATTTGGGATCTGTTGCTAAAGTTTTGGTACCAGATTGTCTCGAGAAGAGTCTTGGTGGGTTGGGGGTGTTTTGGTGGTACGTCCAGGACCAACAGCATATTAGGCAGGTGTGGTCATAATGTTCTGGCTCATCAGTGTATGTAGAATAACAAAAACTGGTAGAACAGAAAATAAACTGGAAGTTTAATTTGTTTTGTGAGTTATTGCTTTAAGGTAATTAGCATTTATTAACTTTTTAGCCCTTTTGTGGCAAAGGAACGAACTGTAAACATCGAAAATGGCAAAGTATCACTTTTTAAAGATATCATGGTGTGTTGCCTGTTAAGCATTATTTTGGTGTCATGTTTGTTGTCATCTGACAAATCCAATATTTACTCTCTGTTTGGTCTTCACCAAGTCCTGAAGGAAAAACATGGCTGCTCAAAATGTTGGTTACAGCTAGTAGACATGGTGGATTTGTTGTAAAGCACCATTTCAGTGAACATAACACATAAGTTTGTATTATAAGATTACTCAGTACTAATAGACATTTTTGTTTCCACTTATGGGGCACTAGAGGTATATAAATGTGCTGCAAATATCCAAGTTAGTCATGAAACAGTCGACAGGAGATTGGTTGAAAGGAGTCTGAATGCCAGAGGAACTATGAGGAAGCCACGTCTGACAACCAGGCAAGCAGGAGCTCCTCCAGTGGGCCAGGCAGTACTGAGCCCATACTGTAGATCACTGGCCACATGTCTTGTTTGGAGATGAGTTGCATTTTCTGCTGGTGAAAGACTCCATGAGGATTGTGTACAGTCAAGACACGCCAATGGAGGCGGATCTGTACATGTATTGGGCCTTTCACTCCAATGGCAAGTCAGACCTGGTGATCTTTGTTGTCAATGTCACTGGGCCTGTATGTCGTGATACGCTGAGACATCACCTGTTGATAAGGGCCCAGCAGACATTCAGAGAGAACTTCAGGTACCAAGATGATAATGCAATCCAGCACACTGTGCAGGATTTTCTTGACAAGGGGGAAATGGTGTTTTGCACCAATCGGCATGCTCGCCTGACACCAATCCCATCGAGCATTTGTGGGATGTTCTTGGGCGTGCAGTTGCTGCCAGAAACGCACAGCCAGCTAATCTTTGGCCCTTTGCCTCCTGTAAAAAGAGGCAATGGGCCAATCTCCCCAATACAAAGTTACACACATTAGTGGAGAGTATGCCTCGCAGACTGGCACCATCTTGCTAGCAAGGGCAGGCCATAAACGTTATTAGCTGTTTAGGTGTCCTATGTGAACTTTTGTAATACATTTATTATTAAATTGTTGTATTTAATATCACTCAGATGAGATAATAAGCACATTATTCGGTATTGAAGCACAGCTGGTACTGTATTATTCAAGAAATTGTTCTCTTTTATGCAACCATTTTGCAATCAGATTTTAAACTTTTCACAAAATCGCTTGTAACCAACATTTTGACCAACAGTGCTCATCACTTGGGACTGTGAAGGTAGCCTACAAATGGTTTATTGGTTTCTTTAATTCGTTGAAAACCGATGCAGCCTGCTGCAGAGACCAAGAAACTAAAGTTGTGGGTGATTTCACACTTTACTGGCAGAGTAACGGATAGTAGTAGGGTAGTCGTCTGAGTGGCAATAGTCTGTCTGCCTCTTTAAAACTGATCTAAGCTAAAAGGGTCAAAACCTTCCTGCAATTTGGAAAACAACTGACACAACATTTTGACATTTTGACATCCTCAGGATTGAAAGATTAAAGTGTTGAGGCTTCACTTTATCCACAGCCGTAGGCACTTTATACCGGCTGCTTCATTTACATATTAATTGATAGATGTTAAAGGAATCCAGAGCCATTTATCTCAAAAGAGGTGTGCCATTTTGATGAGCAAGACCCTTGTACTTTTGAACGTTTCCTCGCAATGTTTAATAATGTGGAGTCCCATCCAGTCAGCAGAGTTTTGGATTCTTCAGGCACTTAAAGTCAAAATGTTTTTTAGATAACACGCCGCAATGGGTCATGTGTTTAAAACAGCGGCAACATGTTCTGATGCTCATAACAAACCCTTCTTCTCATAAGTCTCCAAGAGGTCAGCGACCTTTTACCTTTTGAACAGGGTCTCGATGTGGACAGGTTAAGGTGCGAGGTGGCTTCCAACAAGGCGCTCGTAGGGGTTTGGTGTTTTTAAGTTTATCAGAAAGCTCCAGCAGCAGGAAGGAGCACAGCCCTCCCCAGTCAACGCTTCCTTCTTCCTTCACGTCGTCGATGTCCAGAAGGAGGCCACGGTGCTCCTGAGTGACAACCACACTGTCGAACAGGAGGCCATATTCCTCCTTGGACCCACGGCCGACTGTTGACCAAGCCAGATCAATGAATTTGGTTCTGGACAAGGAACGAGACACACCTGAAGAGTCCTGCATCAAGATGAACGGGATCATGAGTCATGAGTCAGTAGACAGGTGAACACGACCTATTTCTTGTGTCTGGAACACAACATTAAAACCACTGACAGGTGAAGTGAATGACCATCTTGTTACAATTCTCTGACTGGGAGCCTTGGGTCCTGGCATTTATGTGTATGCTAACCCATCAATGGCAACAACATCCCTACATCATCCCCTCCAGCAACACAAGACCTGCAACACTTCAAAAACAGCTCAGGGACTGCTCGAAGAACACGACAAAGAGTCCAAGGTGACGACCCGACCTCCATACTCCCCAAGTCCCAATTTGATTGAGCATTTGTGTCAAAACAAGCCTGATCCACAAGTCCCCCCCTGCAACACACAGGACCCAAAGGATCTACTGCCAATGTCCCAGTGTCAGACACGACAGGAACACAAGGGGACCAACACAATATATCGATCAGGCATAGCATTATGACCACCTGCCTAATATTGTGTTGGTCACCCTTATGTGATAAAAAATGCTCTGAACCATTGGACATGGATAAAAGGACCTCTCAGGGTGTCCTTTGTATCCATTGGGTACTCTGGCTTGTGCAGTGGGGCCTCTGTCAATCAAACTTGTTCCACTGCATCCTGTCGATGCTTGATCAGAATGGGGTCTAGGAAGTTTGGAGGTCAAATCAACATCTTGGGCCATTGTCATGTTCCTCAAGATGTTCCTGATTGTTTGATGTATTTACCGTTTATCAGTGTTATTCACTTCACCTGTCAGTGGTCATAATGTTGTGGCTAATCTTTCTATATCCTTGCAAGAAGTCATGCTTAGTATTAAAAAGCAAGCATGCACACACACACTGCACATACTTGCCCCACTTGCAAGTAGCCTACATATTCAGGAGAAGGTGAAGGCTAATGGGAAAGCTTCAGCAACGAGTGGAAACAAGGGTATTTTGAGAGCTGGGGCGATAAACACAGCCAAAAGCGTCTAAAAAAAGGGAACGAAGAAAGATGCGAAGAGACAAGAAGTCAATGAGCGTAACGTCATGACCGCACTCTGCTCCCTCTCAGGCAGCCGCGGAACAACAAACTTTTCCTCAGCTTGTTAATTGCGGTGGCATTGGCAGACGCATGTGTCTCTTTCTCATTAATCCATTTCTTAATTACGGAGCAGAAGTAAAATGCAGAACTGCTTCTGCCCGAATTCCTCCTAATGAGCCTCCTCCCATTCCTTTCCTCCAGCCTCCCATCTCCTCACTCTTCCACCGTGCCTGCATTGTTCCGCGATTCTCGCTGCACCTGGGTCTGTCTCATGCAAGTGCCAAGCAAAGTCTTGGCAAAACTTTAGAAACAATGCAAAACTGAAATGCGAAAAACACGCAATTTTACGGTACAGGCTGAGGATGAAACATATTTATTACATTTCACGAGAGATCTCGGACATATGTTATTTTGTCTCAAGGTCATACAACCCAAACCAGACTATAAAAAAATCCCTTTTATGGCTCTGTTTGATGCCAATTACATGCAAACGCTCATGTACAAACACCTCTCTTTTCCCTGTCACATCATAATTATAAAAACACCTTTCTTTTCCAATTATGAAGTGCTTCTGACAAGTTCCGTGCTTTATTTCACCTAAAACAATGCATTTTCTTTTCTTTTGTGTTATTGAGGCCATTTATTCAAACTTTGTTTCTATTCCCCTCATTCATTTTCATAATTGCTAAATCAAAATTTGCATAAATAGTACCCAGCTGGTAGTTCTCTCCCTGCCTCTCTTTGTACTCGTTATTGTTTGCGTCTCTCTTGAACTCTGTCCTCTTCTATTTATCTTTCCAGCAGCCTCAGTTCTCAGTCGGCCTCCGTTTTTGCCTCCCTTCCTCTCTCTGCATTGTAAACATTAAATAACAACCGTTTGTTTGGGTGTAAAAATAGCATTCTTGCGCAGCTATTAGCGCTTCTCAGGGCAGACGATGTATATTTAACTGCAAAAACGTGTTCATGTTGGAGGTTTTGGGTCTTTCTCAGTGCGGCTTTTATTTGTTCTTTTTTTGTGATTATGGATTTGCTGCATCAGTGTGCGTCGTGCAATTCATTTGGTCTAATAAACACGCAGCTCAATTGATGATGATGAGTGTGTGTTGCGGCCGTGCGCGCCTGTGCGTCCTTTGATCACGGAGATAATACATAATGGAGATTGATTACTGCAGCACTGATCAAGGCGGCTGATCAGATAGGTTAGTGTGTTCCTGTCAGGGCGGGGTTGGAGATGCTTTATTGAGAGTTGCCTCCCGTGTCAGAGGCTGGCGACTCTCAGCTCAGCGTACATGTTTAATAGCTGGCTGTTTCAGGCTCCGACTTTCAGAAAAGTGGCAGGCAGAGATGACGAAGAAGAAGAAGCAGCAGGGAGAAAAATAAAATGCTGATTGCCTCTTCTGCCTTGAATCTGTCTGAATAGCAAATGAAGCGAGCCGAAATACGAAACAACACACACACACACACACACACTGAAGATCATGTGCTCATCATGACAACAAGAGCGGTAATGACAACACACACTTACCCCGAGTTTTGCGAGGTGATGACAAACATGAGATAAAAGTCCTATTTCCTGATAACCCAGATGTCTCAGATGTGGCGCCATACTGTAAGAGTCTTGACAGCGAGTGTTTGTGTGCGTGCACACGTGGGCTTCTTTGTACGTGTCAGAGATAATGTCAAATACAGAGACAGCGCAATATCAGAGGTTTTTATGTGTATGTAAATGCACCAGCATAGTGTTTGCGCCCTTCAGATTGTGCGCTTGTGTACCGTACGTGCTGTGATGTGTGTATACGCTTCTCTGTGTGAGTGTGTGTCACATTAAAGGCCTTCTCCCCTTATCTCTCTCTATGAGGATTAGAGTGCATAAGCTAAGCCTGAGGGCTCTGATTCCCCATATCAAGCGCTATCAACAATCACTGGACGCCGGCACTGAGCTCTCTATTAAAGACCCTCTCATATCCAACAGACAGCAATCTAGCAAAGGTAATGGGCCCTAGTTAGCTCGCTGATTTGATGCTGCTAAAATGGGATTATTCGGCTACAAAAAGGGCAAATGAATCATCTTTGTGATAATCTGTCATTTTTGGTCAGGAATATTTAACTGCACTGGACTACCATGAATGAATCCAAGGTTCTGCAGCCTTAACCAGTGGATTTCCAACTTTCCAATGGTTCTTGAACTACTCATATGTGACGTCCCATTCCACTGGGAAACCATATCTAAGCTTAAAGTTGTGAAATAGCCCCCCCACCACCACCACCACCACCAAAAAATCACTATTTGCCCGAAGAAGGTTCACATTGGCAAAATTCTGAAGCTATGAGTGACTTGACTGCAACCGACAGTGATGTGAAAAAAATTCCAGGATTTATTGGCTGAATTAGATTGAACTGCAGGCTGTGTTCACACGGAGCAGATAGAATTACAGCAATTACGGAATCAAATTAAAAATGTAAGTAGTAAAATATCTACGGTATGTAGAGTCATCATTTTTTTCAGTATTGGTAACACCTTGGAAAATTGTTGTACATGTTTGTTCCTTTTTTGTAAAACAATTAATCAAAGAAAAAAGCTTTCCCATTTTCTTCTTCTCTTTGAGTTCTCTCTACTTCTAGCAATGGTTTTATTGTTTCCATAAAGTTGCAGGACTTTATAATGCAGTAAAAAATGAGCCCACAGTGAGTAAAAATGTGCAGAAAGCGCCTAGAAACTGCTTGTGGTTCAGAAGCTTAAGTTACTTGTTAAATACTTACATTTTTGCAACAGGTCTGATTACGGCTACAATCACACTATTCTTGTCGAGAGTGGTTGTTACACTTTTAAGAATGACGCTATGGTCAATCCTTTGTGTAGCACATTAATTTTTATTCCTGCAGAAATGGTGACAAAACATATCAGTCTTAACGTCTGTGTTGCTCCGTGTTACTCGTACGTCTCACTCTATTAGTGACTGGCACATCTCAGAACACATATTACAAGTTGATCAAGTCAAGAACATTCAAATTACAACCATGTAATCATGTAATAGTCCATCCTGTAAACAACATTTTCACCAAAAGTATTTATACTCAATGAACTTCTTTTTAATCTACACTTATTCTCCCATGAACTGTTTCACCCTTTTAACTTAGAAGTGTTTTTAACTCACCAGTATTTATTATTGTCTCTGTCTAGCTCTATGTTGCTCAAAAATAACAATAAAATCTAATACTGAAATCACGTCTAACATATAAACTCTTATTTTTAAATGTAACAAGATCACCCATGTTCGATATATCGCTCCGCTCTTATTCTGAAAAACCAACCGGAAACTGCGTACTACCATCGGTCAAAGCTGCAATGCGCGCGAGCTTTATTATTGTTAGCATTGTTAACATCTGTGTCGTTAGCCTTCGCTCATTCATCCACACAAATAAAGCTCCTTCCAACTCATTAGTTAGCCAGAACTCTTATCCCTGTTTGTGATTCTATCTACGGTTGCTTGTTTCTTACTTTAGAAAACAGTTTTATATCTCGTTTTCAACCCTATTAGCGCCGCGTCGCCGCATTCAGTTAGCACTCGTCTCCATTCGTTCAAATCACTATATGTCACAGTCTGAGGCTTATACATGTTATATTATTTTCATATTTCCTTCTGGTTATGATTTCTGAGCATCTTACCTGCAGAAATGGTGACAAAACATATCAGTCTTAACGTCTGTGTTGCTCAGTGTTACTTGTACTGTCTGACGTCTCACTCTATTAGTGACTGGCGTCCACTATTGACGCCTAATGCGCACAGCTCCACCTACTGGCCAGATACTGCAACTATGTAAAATGTAACCACACCTGCTAGGGCAAGATATTTTAATCAAGTCTTTTTAATCATGTCTTTGAAAACACTTTTGGTGTCTCTAAAAACACTCAGTGCCACATGGTCAGATATTAAAGATGTGCTAAACCAGCAGCATCGTGTGGACCGGTTAGATGGTTAAGCTGCAGTAATGGTTGAATTTTACATTGTGATTCCTCGATCCAGCCTATTCTACAAGCCATTTTGACAGCATGGAAGTTGCATGGAATGAATTCAGTGAGAAATAAGGTTAAAACCGAGAAAAAAAAAGATTTCCCAGTGGAAGTTTACTTCACAGTTCCTACAATATCCTCTTAGAATCAGTTTGTAGAGCACCTATGTGAATTCTGGTCCCACTTCTACAATTCTACAGAGCACACAACACTTAAAAACAATGGGGTTCTACTGAGCTGTTATTCAGTGACGGAGGGAAGCTGGAGGGGTGAGGCATGTTGTATTCAGTAGAAGCTGAGCTGTAAGCCCACTATACCACTTCCTGCTGGGGCCAAAGTGTTCTTGACATTACTGGTATTTGGTGGGTTCTTCTTTAACCTAATACTGCCTTCCAGCCAGACCCAGGGCATTCAATGCCCAAGGCAGAGACAGCATATTTCTGATTTGGGTTGAGATAGCCTTTTGGTACTTCGCACACCTGCAGCATGACCCTTTTCCTGGACAGCTGATGCTTCAAAGCACATTGAACACAGTAATGTGCTGCACTGAGAAAACAGAGGTATAAAGGGAACAGAAAGGGAGGGAGAGAGGGAAGTGAGGTGAAAAGACTGGATTTAAATCCCCTGGGGGAAGAGATGTTTTGTGAAGCCGTCTTGGCCGTAAGCGGAGACTGACAAAATAGATAAATCCACTCCCGCCGATGCCGGCTGTCTGGGACGAGATCCCGCCCGGTGAATATTTTAGTATGGCTGTAAAACGCTGGTTAGCTGCAACGGAACAACTTTTAGTGCGCATTTTGTGTTATTTTTCGGAATCTTTTTATAGGACAACTGTCAGAGTGAGTGATGAAAGGTATTATGGGACTGCATCCTCAAATGGATTGACTACGTTTAGAGCACAAAACCAGGTTTGCTGGAGCAAAAACATGAAAGTCTGAGGATTAGACAGAAATTGGTAAATTTGAATGCAAACGCTGCTGGTTACTCCTGGTTTCAATACTAAACAAAACAATTACTCCTGCTTGGACTTTATGGTTCTTTTCTAGTTCTCAGCATCACCCAACATTGTCTACACTCACTGTGAGTCTGAATGAAATAGAGTTATATTGCAGCAGGCAAGCACTTTCAAAATGCTTAACTAAAGTAAGACAAAGGCACAATGCATCTTGCCTGCAGATATAAAAGGATGCTTTTGATGCCACTCTTCCTGCAGAGATATTTCAGCTCAGGCTGAGTGGCCATTAATGGTGAGTTGAATGCTTTTTCCGTCTGTATTATGATTCTCTCGAGAGGAGCAGGTCCAGTGATAAATGAACAGCCACCTGGGAAATATTGGAGCCGATGGGAGCCATTTTGGCTCCATTATTCTCAATAAAAGGCAGGTCAACGTGCCTCCCCTCCCTCTTGTCACTCCCCCCCATGCCTCGTTAAAAAGGCCTCAGTGAATGGTGCAGGGGAACATCATTAGCTAAGAGATGAAAGAGAGGCCGTAGTGTCCTGAGAGGAATGCAGTGATGTGCCTCTTGGAATGATGCTCGTAAGAAATAAAAGACTCTCGATCTGTTTTCGAGCGAGAGCTCTGTGTTTGCATTGTCTGTGTGCATGTGTGATGTATGAGCTGATGTGTTTGAGGAGGATTTTGAGAGGAGTTATTGGTTTTTCTTGCCAGTGTTTTGTGTGAGTTCCCCGTTCAATGCAGGTGTGCTCCTGCATGACTGTAGGAGTATATTCACTGATTCTCAAGTCAGACACTCTGGTGGACTGTGCGTAGCCATTCAGCCTCTACGTCTCTGTTTGTGAGCTTCAGTGCGGCCGAGATTCTTCCCATCGCCTACATGTCAGCAGTGGTGAATTGTTTTCCCTCCACAGCTCCTCTCAGTCTGCTGTGGCTGGAGATTGGAGTCCTGACCCAGCGTCTTGAGACTGTTCTCTATCTCATGCTGGCATCTGACAGCCAATAATGAAAGCATTTGAGGTCTTCATCTGAGACCTCTCTCTCTTCCTGCCTCGCGCCTTTTCCTCAGGCTTTTTTTTCCTTTTGAGTTTCATCTACATCCTCAGGCTCACTGTATCCTGACATCCTGTGTCTGTCCATCAGTCTCCAGGACCCTTGACTGCATCCTTGCCGATGGATTGGTCTATCTTGCTAAAGTGTTGGCTATCAAAAGGACTGCTGTGTGGTCGACAAGTGATGAATTGTGGTATCAGTGCCAGAACATGCTGTACTCTACTCCTGGACACTTTCACTCTGTATAGTGGAGCTGTGCCCAGTGATACTCTTCAAACTCTCACTTAATTGCAGAACTGCACGTTCTCAGTAAACATATATTGTAAAAACTACTAGGATTTGGAGAACTGCCTTGAGGACTGTTTTATATACATATACATATGTATTGAACCAGGCTTCAGAAACTTTCCAGCAATGTCTGGCATTTCACACAAAGAAGCTTTCAAAATCTTTAAGTCGAGCCAGTGCTGTATGCTGACATGGATTCTCACAGCAGAGGAATATCCCTACAGTGCCTATATTGTACTCGTCCTGGAGGAGACAGGCTAGAATTGGCAAAAGACAGATCACCTGGCAAGCTGAATCCTATTTGGACTCGGCTATAAAGTCTGCACCTGTCTATACTACAGAGAGATTGCATGGTTTTATGTCTTAAATAAGAGCTGCTTACTCATTTTGGACACCGTTTCAGGCATCACAAAATACAAATGTGCCATTAAGCGAACGGGATCTTAGACAAGTCCTTAAATTTTTGGTTTTAAAAAGTCATTATCGCTGAATAATTTATACTTCAGTTGATGCATTTATTTAAATAAATGCTTTATTCGGTTGTCTGAAAGGACAATTAAAACATTAAGTCGAATTCTGTGCAGCGGATTCCTTTGTTGTGTAATTGTTAGATGGCCTGCGAACTGACAAATACGAATACATTTCAACTTGCAAGCAACAATTTTGCAAGAATAGCTGGTGAACATAGTGGTGCATCTACCGAGAAAAAATTCCAACCAAGTAGGTAGCAATTGTAAAATGACAATCAATGAAAGAGATGGTGTTGATCCCAATAATAATCTTGACATCTACCCCTACACCACTCATTAAGCGCCGCTAACTGGGACGTTTACAGTTTGAGTGCACGGCATCATTAGGACGGTCAATGACTAAACCTTGGCTAAATGTTTTGTGGTCGGGCTCTGGTAATGCAGCCATGTTCCCTTGGCTACATTTCAAAACACCTCTGTGACAGCTTCAGCCCTGAACATGGCAAGCTCTCATGTTTTGCTTATGTAATGAGCCCCCTCCACCACCACAGCTGAAATGCAATTATCATTTGGCTGACACCAAAATGCGTTTTCTCGCCCGTGGCCACTCACGATGCTATTTAGAATTTCTTAACTTTAGGCGATGGAGCAGGGAAAAAAAAAAACGCTTTCTTTCTCTCTCTCCTGTCGTCCTACTTTTTGAGGGCGAGCCGGAAAGGAAGAGAGGAAGAGCTACATGAGAGAGGAGGAGGGGGAAGAGGAAGAGGAGGAGGAGGAGAGGGAGGGATGGCAGCAAAAGAAGAAGTGAGGGAGAGTTTCTGGGAGGATGTGATAATGAGGACAGTTAATTCAGAAACAGGGTGTGAGAGGCAGAGATTAGCCCGCTAGCAGGGCGATGCAGTCCACAGATTTTCTGCTCTGAATGGCTGTCAGTGAGGGCTCAGGGGCTGGGACGGGCCACCGAGCCGAGAGGAAGGGAGCGACAGTTTTTAATTAAGGAAGTGTTTGGGTAAATATGCATTTCCAGGTCAACTTATGCTGCATGGGAGGCAGGCGCAGAGGGAAGAGAGGGAGGAAGAAAAAGGGCTAAGAAATCTAACTGTTCATATGAAAAACACTTTATTATCCTTTCAAATTTTATCTGGAACACACTGATATTTGACTTAACCCTCACTCTTCCATCGAAATTGGCAAAATTGAACCCTCCTATTTCCCTTCATCGAGTATTTATTTTTCCTTTTCGTGCCGCCTGGAAGCGGGTGAAAGTTCGCCGCAGGAAGCCAAACAGCCGTGCCTGCTGTCCAAACTCATGATTTTAGAAGAGAAAGGGGCACAAGCTGGGGTCGGCGGGGCTTTTGACAGTCTGATATTTTATTTACTGAAAATAGAAACTGTGTAGGATGCAGTGGATGCAAAGAAGCTTATTATTCAATTTAAGTCCACGCACAGCTATGGTAGTTGTCCTTCTGAGAACCAGCGTTCATTAGTGCTCATTCCGACATTTTTTTTTTCCTTTTCACCGCTAAACCTTATGACCTTCACCAGCGTTGGAGGGCAAGCTTCTGCCTCTCACATATTCCTCTACATCCTCCACTTCATCCCTTTATCTCCAGCTCAATCCCCCTCCGCTCGTCTCTGCTTATTGTCCCGGGCCTGTGCCTAAATGCAGCTCTTTCATCTTTGTTTTTATCTGTCAGATCAGTGAGGCGCTAGTCCCACTCCACACAACTCCTCAAAATATAAAGTTAGAAAGTCTCCCAAATCCGGGCAGATCAATGGATAAGGGTTGGCAGGCCTAGCTAATGGAATGCAGCTTGTGCCCTAGATTAGGATGTTTTCTTTTTGCTTGGCTGTCCTCAAACCACCATGATGCCATAAAAAATGTTGATGGTGGAGGAGTGGGAGAGCGAGAGTCAGACCGCAGGCTGGTTACTCGCTGAGACAGACAAGCAGATGGACAGACTAACAAGCAGAGAGATGGATTTATGAAGTAGAACAAAACTAAAAGCTAGCCAAGAAAGCAACAATGGGTTTTTTTACTACAGCTAATAATAACATCCATAAGAATGATAACAGTCTTTATCTATTTAACACTTTTTAAAGCACAATTACAAACTCGTATCAATAAAAAATCCTATAAATTCTAAAGCAGAAGCAATAAATGTGCCATCCAAATGAAGAAATATCTCCTATTTGGAGGAATTAGCGCAACAAATGTACTACAAAAGCACCTCACGGGAAGCGAACAATGCCATTCTCTAATGAAACAATGACAATTTGATTAGTTGTCTAGTTTTTTTTTATCTGATGAGGAAAAAAATAGAATAGAATTTCAAGTTTTCAACAAGGCAACAGTTCATTAAGATGAGCTAAACCACTACAGCATCACACAAGAAAACTGGCATATAGCAAGAACTGCAATAATAAGACCCCAGGAGTATAATAATAAACTTGAAGTACTGCTGCGAGGAATGGTTTCTGTATGAATGTGGTTGCTATAAAGAACAACAAAAAAAAACTTGGCTGACCGTCCCACTATATGAAAAAACAATGACAAATGAATATGCCGCCAAATCCACTGAGAGACAGGTAGACAAGTAACATGAATGGACAACACAAGCCACCGGTGCCTCTTTTCAAAGCACCGGCAGGACAATAAGGAGAGGTGAGTCTCTCTGAGGCCGGTAGGAAAAGAAAGTGAGAATCTCGATGATGTAAGACTCTGCCGCTGAGCCCACACAGGAAGAGATCTTGGCAATAGAAACTCCAATGGGCTTTTTTCTGATTACATTTTGCTAAATGGGATTAGGGGTATAAGAGTTGGACGCACTCAGCCATTGAAGGTCCAGTGGGAACGGCTCAGGAAAGATGCCTATCTTTCTTTCTTTCACTCCATTCCTTCCACTTTACCCGGCCCCTAATAACATTTACAGCCCCTTCGCTCGAACAATAACTGTACCGTCCTTTGCATCGTGGCTCTGATGCCAACATTTGCATGAGTTCTGTGGGACTTCAAAGCTCCTTCGAAAGTTAAAATCTAACAAAAGCGTGTGCATTTAAGTGGAGTTTCAAACTGGAAAAATAGTTAAGAACAGCTTTGTCCGGCTAAGGAGTCACAGAGAGACGAGAGCGAAAAACCGAACATTGTCCTCCGAGTGACTCTGAAGCTTTGCTGTATTAATTAAAGCTAAATTAAATGCTGGGAATCAGAAAAGACCAGCCTGGGCCAATGCCTCAGTGAGCAGCACTGATGGGACAGAAGAGACGGTCTCATTGTCCTCTATACAGTATTTAAACAGTGCCTGGTACTGTAGGATATCCGTTTTAACAAAATACATACTATTTAATCATTCAAAAACTAAATACTACTTTCATCCTGGGGCGCATTGAGGTAATAGTGTTGACGTGACCTGGCTATGCTGTGAAAGATTAGAGCACTCATTGGAAGGTGCACTCCATGTGATTTGTCAGGAAAATGGTTTTCATTCCCACTGACCTGAAAATTATGGCACACTGCTCAGAAATTCTAACAATTTCAGCTTTCTAATGTTTCAAAGGGTGTCAAGTGCGTTGTGGTTGGACTGAAAGGCCTCCCACTTCATGGCCAATTATGATGACTTCTTAAAACTACCTGCAAGGATACCTGACAAACTAGCTACAGCGTGTGAAGCACCTTCTCGCCGAGGTACAAAGCCACTTGAGATTCTGATTATTATCCCAATCAAGTAAACTGCTCTTCACAGGAGAGGCTCCCATTGTCTGACATCAAGGGGATGACAGCAGAGCGAAGAAGCAGAGGAAAATAAAATTATTAAGATAACAATGAATGGCAACAACAGACTCCTGCAAAGTATGCTCAGAGAATTTAAAAGTGTGCGGCGGAGAAATTTAATAGAACGGCGGTTAAAAGAAATTACAGTAAGAGGGATGCAGAGATGGCTCTTAATGCTCTTAATGTAGGCGACGTCGAGTATAGCTGATATATTTGGGGAATATGGTGAAATATATTGCTTGTGTAAAAATGCTGCTTTCTCATCTAAGGGGGTTTTCATTTAAATGGAAGAGTTTTACTGTCGCATAAAGGTCAAAGTGATTCTTTCGAAAGCTTTTCTATCTGGTACGAAATGCTGTAGTTTTATAGCCTTATGAAATTTACATATATTGAATGTTAGCTCAAAATAGAGGCTAGCGTATTGGTACACTTCATGCATGAATTTCAGTCAAAGCAGCCACTTACAGGCACATGCTCGAGCAAAAAGAGGAACTACCTGCCTAATATTGTGTTGGTCCCAATCATGTGGTCAAAAATGCTCTGAACCATTGGGCATGGACAAGAGGACCTCTCAGGGTGTCCTATGGGGTCTGGCACCAGGACGTTGGCAGTGGATCCTTTGGGTACTCTGGCTTGTGCAGTGGGGCCTCTGTCAATCCAACTTGTTCCACTGCATCCTGTTGATGCTTGATCAGAATGGGGTCTAGGAAGTTTGGAGGTCAAATCAACATCTTGGGCCATTGTCATGTTCCTCAAGATGTTCCTGATTGGTTGATGTTCTTGCCATGTGGTGGGGTGCATTTTCCTGCAGGGGTAGTTCAGTGACATTTGGGATTGCCATTTGCATGAGGGAGTGTGTTTGTTCTGGGACAATGTTTATTTGGGTGTCTAAGTCTCATCAACACGGATGTTAAAATCCAAGGTTTTCCAGCAGAACACCACATAGTAACAAAATGATCAATGTTATTCACTTCACCCGTCAGTGGTCATAATGTTGTGGCTGATTGGTGCATATAGCAATGGAATAACATGGCAATTCTCCATCCAGGTATCCAGGTATATAAAATGACTGTAGTAAGACAACATCATTGTCCTTTTTGTTCTTGAGGACCGAGGCGGCTGCTTACATCTCTAATCCAGACATATTTAGCTGGATAATCACCCTTCATTATATAATCCTCAGGTTAGGTAAGGCTCCATACAGCTACAGTT
>OMNN01099827.1:7739-18532 GCA_900302755.1 Chromis chromis | reverse complement strand
GTAAAGCGCAACGACATTGTCATTACAGTAATTTCATCCGTGGCCCCCCAAATATCCACTGGATGAAATTACCGTAAAATTACCGTAATGAAACTATATTGGCTGTAAAGCGCAACGACATTGTCATTACGGTAATTTCATTCGTGCCCCCCCCAGGAATCCGCTGGATGAAATTACCGTAAAATTACCGTAATGACACCATATTGGCTGTAAAGCGCAACGACATTGTCATTACGGTATTTTCATTCGTGCCCCCCCAGGAATCCCCTGGATGAAATTACCGTAAAATTACCGTAATGACACCATATTGGCTGTAAAGCGCAACGAAAAAATGGGCACCAGCACTCACAGGACATTTTCTTACCTTTTTCTAATCAAAATAAGAAAAAAAGACCAGGCGGACATTTAGAGGTTCAGGTCTTAAAGGTTTAAGCTTACAAGTGCACCTTAAAATGCGTAAATGCACCTTTAAACATTATTATAACATGAGGTACAGGAGCTGCAATGCAAAACTAAGCACAGTACTCTGAGACTGATGGACCATTAAATACTTTACTGCCTTGTAAATCTCTAACAATGAACCAGCAGGACTTGTAAAAGCATTAATACAGCTAATTTCCTCGTGTACAATGCTCTGGCACCCCTCCCTCACTAGAACTAAGGGTTTTTTCTGCATAGAGTAACTTCTGGTGCTCTCTAAAGGAATTGAAAATACAGGTAGTGATTCAGCTTTATAACCAGTTTTGTTCATTGGGATAGCATTAACTTTCTGTCTGTCCCAACCCCCTAAGGCCCATTTTGAGCCCAAACAACCCTTAAAACCCATCACATGTTTTCCAATAACATCCAAAAGAATGTATAGTAAAGAGATAATCTATTAATCAGAAACATTTAGACTCCTATAGGATGCAGTGTCTTTAAAAATACCACCTGTTGAGTAGCTGAGATGATGACTATTGACTCAGGCCAGTCTATTTACACCTAAAGGAGAAGGCCCACTCCTTTGAAGACATCACTGAGTCCAGTTGCCTTCAATTGAACTGCCCAGAATTGTATAGACTCAGTTCTGTGGTTTGTTTCGAGGCTGAACTTTGCTGCTAGTAACGACCTGCTTTGGACAGTAGTATGTGATCAATAAGCTATAATCACATTGTGGTTTATGGACTAGTAGCCTCATGGATGGTCTGTTGGTTGATTCTGTTCTTGTCCTGACTGATTTATCTCAAGAGCCGGACGATGGATTACCGTGATATTTTCTACAGACATTCTTCGTATCCAGAAAATGAATCCCGCGGACTTTTCATGTATTTTCTATTATCCAGTAAAATATGTCCACATCTCCGAGATTGATGGACTTTAAAGAGCCCATATTTCCTTCCTTCAGTACGTTTATAAAGCTGCTTTTAAAAGGTCTGCACACCAACGGGAGTTACTCTCTCCAACAGGGAATGAGCTCCAGGCTTTTTTTCCTGTTAATTATCACTAGTTTGGCCTCACCTGGTGCTGCTGCAGGGTTCAGTGTGAGAAAAGTAATGTGCTTTTAAACATCTGAACCCCAAAACCTGCCGGCAGATTGAAAGTCCTGTTATCTGTTCCATTTATCAGAGCCAGGAACTGTAAAAACATGTTTCCGACAGCCCGTGAACCAATCATGTGTCAGGAAAATTGATCGAATCTAAGCTTTAAATTGGGATATTTAATCTAAATCAGTGGTTCTCAACTGGTGGGTCGGGACCCAAAAGTGGGTCGCGAAGACATTTTTAGAGGGTCTCAGAAGCAAAAGTAGTGGTAAAAAGTCTTTTATTTTAAAGGACGTGTTTCTTATGACACAGTTTGCTTTCAATAGCAGGATATTTAGTGGTGGTGACACCAGTAGTTGTCCACTATTAACCTCTAGATGTGGCGTTGCCAGCTTAGTGGAGACATTTATGCTAAAACGTGCCAAAAATAAACCAACATGTGCTCAGAATCTGTCAGAATGGGACAGAATATGACCAGAACTTGGCAAAAGTGTCCAAATATACCAAAATGAGCAAAAAATAAGCCAAAATCTTCCCAAGCTGTATCAAAATGCGTTGAGACTACACCCAGATAAAGCTTCATTTGTTAACAGGAACAGCAAACTTCAAAAATTTGGGTCGTGACATAGTGGGTCCTGAGGCTGGACCAGTTGAGAACCACTGCTTTAAATGATCTACATGCATTTTTATAATTGGTAATTTGCATTCTCTAAATCACTAACCAGAAAAAAATAAGCTTTTCTGAATCCAATAATTCCACAAGGGTACATTTTATATTCTAGTTGATCTCCATTTTTTTTTTTAAATACACTGCAATATTGTCACAGGGCTTGTCGTAGATATATATAGAGGAGCTGGACCACCTTGTGTGAAACAAAGACCGCCTCTGTTAACAACGAAAAATAGCTCATGAAATGAGAACAGAGGTTGTGTTTTACACAGCAAATGCATTCAGTACTTAATAGGTGGGGTTGTTGACTAGATTAGTTCTGATTAAAATGTGACATTTTGTAGTAATATATACAATGTATATATGAAATATTTGGTTTTAACATGAATTTATTGAGCGGAGGCTTGCATGCATGGTTTTAATTGGCACGTCTTCAATATGTTTGTTCATCCTTACAATATTAACATTGATCCTGAGGGTCTCCACTGTTTGAACAGGGGCAGCAAATCAAATTGAAAAACAACTGAATGATTAAAATAACCAGACGTGCCTGTTTTATGGCAAATTAAGCAGGTTTAATATTTTACAATTTAAGGTATTCTATCGAACAATCTAAGAGACTACAGAAAAATGAAGTCAGCAGTACTTCTTGTTGATTTACAACATTACAAACAGCTTTCATGGTTCAGCTAAATCTCTAAGAGGTCTCAGTGTGTAATGTTATATTGCCCAACTAACTCCACCTACTGGGATTATTTCCATGCATTTCATTGTAGCAACTTTAAATTGCACGTTCATTTTATTAGCACATCATTTATAGATAAAGAACAAACTGAGCTGCATAAATCATGTCAGATAATTACTGTAACCTGCTGTGTAAAGGTTCACTAATATTTAACTGCTTCTATAAATACAGCTAGATGTGCTCAGACATGTTGTGGTGCCTTCTTAGCTGCACAGTATTTGCTATCTGAGTTGTTAAGCACATCAGGCCCCACAAAAACAGGTGTCCAATTACCTGAGTGCAAACATTATCAGTTCATCATAAAACCGATACCTTTGCTGGCTGCCTGGGAGGACATGGCAGCTGAGCTGCTCCCTCCATTCTATTCATACCTGACCATGAAACATTACATAACAGCTCCAGGTGCCGAGTGGAAGAGCTGGTAGCTGCTGCTTCCAGGCGACTGATGGCCGTCTCACATAATCTGCATGAAAGCCTACACTTCTGTTAGGCTGCTGGAGAACGTGGAAAACCTTCTTGCACTAATAACGCTGGAAACACCAATAAACCAGACACTCCAGCAGACTACTGAGACCACTGGAGCAAAAATAAAATAGAAAAGAATGACGTTTTCAATAAAGAGCATGCTTTTTCCTTCCTGAAATTTTTTTTTAAGCACGACTGCAACAAAGATTGGTTTCATTCATTTTTGATTATTATTTCCATTAACACATTTTCACAGCTGAAAGTGGCATCCTCTAAATATCTGGCTATGTCTACTCTACAATTACCAACAATTAACCTTTAAATATTACATCTTCACCAACAATTCACACTATACATATGAATTTCTTCTGTTTTTGCTTCAACAGTTCAAAAATGATCGCAACTGCTTCTGATAAATTGTCTGTGAATCTAATCATTCCCAACCCAACCGGTCGAGGCAGATGGCCGCCTTCCCTGAGCCTGGTTCTGTCGGAGGTTTTTTTCCCCCCTCCCTGTCCTATGGGTTTTTGGTTCCATCCCACCGTCACTGACTGCTTGCTTATAGGGAATCCAAAAGTGATTTGGATTGTTGGGTTTTCTGTTTTCTTCTTCATTATGATGATAAGTGCTATGTGATGACGTGTTGTAAATATGTGCAGTAGAAATAAAACTGAACTGAATTGAATTAATCATTTCAGCTCAATAACTACATCCAACATATGACAAAACGCAGCTATACACTAAGTCTTTGGTACTACCCACTTCACTCCATGACTAGATGCTGCCAGTCAGCGTCTTATCTCACCTTGTAAGACCTATCTACAACCTACAGACCGACCATATATAACTATCTATGTTTGGAAACCTATTCAGTGTCTGCCACACTGTACCCCCCATTACTGCTCAAAGACTTTATTTCTATGCCTGTATGCACAGCTGAGTGGATGAAGACTTGTTCAGAAAGAAAAATCGCAATTTGATAAAGTGGAATTCTAAAATCACTCGTGCCACATTTTTAATTAAAACTTACATCCCTAACAGTGTCCTAACAAGCTGTTAAAGCTTGCGGCTGCTTATTTCACCGACTGTAATGACTGCTGTTGGTGTTAAATGTACTCAGCTGTAGCTAATTAGCATTAATTCTGTAAACTGCCAAGACCACAAAAAAAGGAACCGTGGCTGTTGCTTGGTTTGTTGGCTCTCCGTAGCCACTTGGTAAATTTCCACCTTGCTGAAGACGGTTTTGTGAAAGAAGCTATATCATTTTATTTATTTTTTTTAAATCAAGGAGTGGGCTGAGTGCGCTATTTATAGAAGATATATGTCTCTCTACAAAAGCAAATAAGTTGAGTTGTGTGTGTTGGGTATAAATGGCATAGCTAGTGGAAACAGGTGCCAACTATGCAACTGTATCTACACTTATAAGGCTGCTTTTAAATGCCATTATTATACTAATATGTGAATAATGTAAAAAACTACCACTAATATAGCACCGTCATAACTGTTAGCTAACATAGTCAACTTAGCTATGAAACATTAGGCAAGTTTACACTGAAGCTGACTTTTCTCTGGCTGGCTTGTGTTACATGGTTTGTGATCATGTTTAGCTTAGCATCATATTTACTGTAGATTACCAATACAGTAGAGTAACATTTCTAAATAGCAATAATAGAACTACATACATCTGCAAGTTGCTCAGTCCTATTTGTACGTGGCCAGATTGCCCAATCAAATTAACAAACTGAATGTAAAAATCTGATCTGAGCATAAAAGTAAGGCGATCAAGAGAGATTTCGAGGGCACAAATGGAAATGTTATTTTTTTTTATCTTAATATCACTAATGCACATTCTACAGTTTAACACTGGTATTTGCCGTGTGCCGTTTATCATAGTAATTCTGGTTATCTGACTGGAGGTAAGGCGTCGTTTCGTGCAGCCTGTGCAGCAACCAAGCCGTGCAGGGTGTTTTTCTCGCCGGTATGCGATGCAGCTATACGTCATTCATTTAGGCTGCCAGCCCTTTAGTGGCCTGTAGAGAGAAGATGGCTCTAATCACTGGCTGCAATACAGGAAAACATCCCGCTGCACCCCTTCCTGACACGAAGCCTTGTCCGAGATGCAGGCGCGGCTCCTCTACACATGCAACAGCCTCCGTACCTTCATCCTGCATCCTCATCGTGGATGCACAACAAAATAGGAACCGTTCTCTCTTTACTGAGATGACCTAGATGTGTAATTTGCAAATCTGATCAGGAGCGGAATCCCCGCGGTGTGAAGTCAACCACCGGGGGGAAAAACGACTCCAGCGATTAACCTGCTGCCACGAAGCACCGAGAGCTTCTAAATGGACCCGAACAAATAACAAACGTGCAACAAAACAGCCTTTGTAGCGGGATAAAGCTTTGGTCTAAATATAGATGTCGTGTCACCGTCTCCCTATGGCCGTGTACACAGGATGGGGGATACCCTGCAATGCACTACTAGCGCGTCCACCGAGGAACAATCGCTACACTTCTGAAGACGCATGACGAACCAGTTCAACGCTGTAAAAAAAAACACGGGACACTGCTGTGCACACGCATTCATGTCTAACATTAATCTGCTAGCCTACGAGATAGCGGTACTTTCACATTGACTTTAAGGTTATACCAACCACCATTGTACAATCTTACCAAAATACCAAAAATTAGCTAAATGTGATCAATTCAATAAGTTTGCAACATGAGTGAATCATTTTTCCGACAGTGGACAAATCCCCCCAGCATTACGCACCACAGAGTGATATCTCGGTGAGTCTTCCTGCAAAGAAACAGAACAAAAAGTACAATTGTAGCCATAATTGTTCGGCAAATCTTACTGTTTCGCTGAAGTCACTAGAAAGTAAAATAATTTAGCTGATTAGCAATGTGTTGTGGCAGAAAAGCCCAGTGTTTGTTATTATTTAACTAGAAACCCGACAAAAATATTTAGAAGAGCAAAGCTAGCCAGCTTATTGGTAGCTAACGCTAGCTGAGCGGCTAGTTAGGCTAAATCGGCAGCTAGCAAAATAACATCGTTAAAAAGCGAAAAGTGGCCATACTCACGTCACTATCGACTTCGATATCATCGTTATCACTCATTCTTCGATAAAATAGTCTAGTTTAAAGGGACGGGTGGCTAAAAAAACAACATGAATCAGTTTAGCACCGAGCGGCGCTCCAACAGACAGACAGCTAACAGCTCACGTTCTGTTTGGACAGAACCGAGGTGGACTCTATCGTCTCCACGTGACTACTCTCCACACACACAGCCTGCCGCTGTGCAGCACGCATGCGCAGAGTCTCTGGGTCATATGGGAATTGTAGTTGCTTAGGCTGTTTTTCAGCTTTTTGTCAAAAGAAAACCTCACATTCTTGAAGTCTTTCACAGTACAAATATTAAGAAGAGATATTTGCCATATAATGAACTATGGGAACATCAAAAAAATGTCTGAATATTATTTAATCAACAAGCAATGTTTATTTAAACTACAAGACCCAGGAGTCACTGAGCTTGTCTGCAACGTCACAGCGTCTTTTTCTCGAGGTGCATCATGGGAATTGCAGTTGGAGTCATATTGGTATGTCAGATGAGCTAAATAGGGCCATAGCTGAGACACGTGGATTTCAAGAAAACACTCAAGAAAGATAAACTCACACACACTCAGGTCCAGTTACAACAGCACACAAACATGCACCTTCATCCTATTGCTCTCATTCTTTTCTTGTTATTTCTTTCATTATTTTTCTTTTTTGTTAAATCCAGGTTCAAACGGTTGTGGATAAATTGACCAATTGATCAAAAGAGATTTGAATTTCAAATATTTTTGATAATTTGTTATTGTTATAAAAATAAAAAAAATTCAAGCAAAATCGCAAATAAATGACTGTTCCAGCCCCTTAAACAGAAATCTTGTACAGTATTCTTGGTCTTTTATAAAAGTAAATTAATTATCTTTGGATAGAATAGATCTGCAGTATTTTTGATGGGTTGTTTCCTGATGTTTTATTGACAACACGGCTGATCTAGGAAAGACTAGTTGACTAGATTTAGTCTGTATGATGCAGAACTCAGTCTGTACAGCTCATACCTTTAAGACTACTTTATATAATACTGGTGGAATAAATGTGTTGTGTAGTGTGGGGGCTGGTCTCGGGACAAATTGCAAATAATCTGCTCTGGTGCTTCCTTTTTCACAAAATTGTGCTGTAGATAAGGAGCTTACACTGTGGATTATTTTGCACTGCAACAGTGGATCAGTGAAAGTGTAAAAAACAACAAGCTGGGAGCAGCCTCATCCATTCCCCCAGCAGGTCAAGAGGCCACAGCAGCTGCAGGCGAAACCCTGCCCTCATCACCTCCCTGCACATACACAGCTTTAGACCTGCACTGACCTTCATCTTGGGATTTTTTCTTCCACCTTCAAGCCTGGATCCTCCCCTTTTCGTCTTACCTCTGTTTCTAGTCATCTCTGCCAATTTTGCCCCCCATCTTCTATTTCATTGAATTACACTGCATGTCCTGCAGCGGCAAAGCCAAATAGGGTCACCCAGAAATATGGTCCGTAACAGTATAGCCTATTTAAAAGATGACAACACAATAAGGCCAGGCTTTAATAATGCATCTGCTGCAGTGAAGCCTCTCCGTCTTCATGGGTGACAACAAGAAACCATCTATCTGTATTCATGCCATTCAAATGCATTTAAATTACCTCAAGGGATGGGTAATGTTACCGAAAAATATGATAATGAGCCCGCAGAAGCTCCAAATTTTCTGCTTTCTTGCCACACCCTTAATGCTATTTCCCTCAGGCCGGGTCTGAGTTATGAAGTATTTTAGCACCATTTCAGCTCACAGTATTCAGGCTGCAGGGAGGTTCTCGAGAGCAGACATTGATTAGCTGTGGCTCGGACCGGAGAAGGAGAAACTAGTAAAAATCTAGGCATGTGAAGCACTGGGCTGTAATTATAGCTAGAGAGGCTGATCAGTCCAGGCAGAGCTTCCCTCCCCTCCCCCTATGTCCTTACAGGGCCGGCCTGTTAAACCATTAAAATGCCCTCCTTTTGTCCCCTTGCAGCATATTGCAGACTATACTGGAAGGGCCCCAGTATGCATTCACCATTAGAGATTTTTTTTTTTGTTCTTGCTATTGTTGTTGGTGTATGACTTATGAAAAGGAGGAAGGGGGTGCACTGTTAGATATAAAACCAGATTAAGGGCAGAGTAGTTTCAATAAGAGAAGCATCATGTAGTTTCCAGTGCAGACGGTGGAATTTTAAACAATCACTCTAACTGAACTTTTGAAAACAAACAGACTTATGTGCAGAAATACATAAATTAATTTAGTGATCAAAATATCTGATGTTTGGTTGTTGTGGTAGATGGATGCAGAGCAGACTGATGCAAGTCTGAGTCACTATTTTGCCTTGTATGACTGTGGGATCAATGAGATGCAAAGAAAAATCAGATTGGAATTATTTTGCCAGATATTGTGATAAATGGTAAATGGTCTGCACTTATATAGCGCCTTTTTGTACCTTAGCGGTACCCAAGGCGCTTTACAATGTGTTTTGCATTCACCCATTCACACACACATTCACACACCAATGGCGACAGAGCTTGTGATCTTTTAGCTGTGAGGCGACGGTCCTAAAAACCAAGCCACCGTGCAGCCCAACAATTTATTATGTTTAAAAAAAACAAAGAGTATTAATAAAAATGTGACAGTTTTGGCATCCATTATTCATAGTATTATATAATTAACAATCAACCGTGCAGATTAACCCTTGGCTGGTCTGTAGATTTGTTTAGCCAGTGTGATTATGGTCCCCAACTAGGACCATGCTGAGGTTAACCCATTGTCCTGTACAATTACAGAAAAACACTGTTAGGAATTATTATTTTTATAAAGGCACTGTTAGCTTAACTCTGATATCAATACCATACACACATACACATAACATATAGATAATGAGCTGTGCTGGCCTGACCAGGTGTTTGATCTTAAACCAAGACTGATTGGTCACTAGCAGCTGTAGGGACTGAGGGGCCACATACTGAAGGGACAAGACAGGTTAAAACCAGATCAGCACAATGCTTACACAAGCACACACATACATGATATATTTTAGTTCTGAAAGCTAGAGAACTCCTTGTTTGTAATCACAGCCAGCTCCTGTCTCTTCTAAAAAGCAGTAACAAAGTCACTTGGGACTTGTTCTTCAGGGCCACCTTGTAACTGATAACTCTGGAACAGATAACTAATAACAGACCTCGACTATGAAGCACCAGAGGATATCTCAGAACTGTCCTTTCGAAGACAAAGATGCAGGGGAGATGATTGGACGACGCTGAGCGCCAAGAGATACGAACGTATCTGTTGCACCTACGAAGGATGAGCTCATGTTTAAACTGCAGCTCTTCCCACCTTTTTTTGTGTCACCATACTGGATAAATACTGTTGTCATGTTGAGACTTGACCTTTTTTCTGGGAGGGTTGTTCCGAACAGAGAAGGTCCTGGTACAAGCTTTTTTGAGACTCTGATATTCAGAATAAATCAGCAAAAAGAGAGAAGTAGTTTGTCTTCTATCCCAAATAAATGAACTCGCATCTCAACAACACTTTAGACCACAGCTGCCAGTATTTTTTTTACAGTGTTGTAGTTTACATAAACCGTTGAGTATACTATGTATTCTAGTACTCTCCATTAAAATATGAGGTTTACTGTTTAATACTGTGGGTTCAGTCTGTGTCATTGCAGATAGTGGTGTTGGTACAAATTAGTCCACATCACCATTTTCTCATGTCAAAATAGCAAAAAACTGGAACCTTTGCTTGCCATACCTGCCACACCAAATTGTCCTGATGTTAGAAGCTTTAAAAACTAGTGACATGTCAACCAAAGGCTGTAATTTTAGTGGGCAATATGGATACATGCACACATATATACTCACAGTGAACTGCGGTTCATGACAGGCCTGGAGGAGATCACTAATGTAGTGAGGAGGAGAAGGCTCAGGTGGTACGGCCACGTAGCCAGGAAAGATGATGAGGAGTCGGTGAAGAGAATCTGGAAGGAGTGCGATACAGATGGAACACGCCCTTGAGGTCGCCCCAGGAGGACGTGGGATGCAACAGTCAAGAGGGACCTCACGGAACTGCATTTAAAACCAGGGGACGCCCTTGAATGGTCACACTGGAAGAAAGTGATAGGTGAACGTCAGACCCTGAGCCTAGGAGACCAGACGTAAAAGATGATGATGATGATGATGATGATGATGATGATGATGATGATGATGATGATGATGATGATGATGATGATGATGATGATGATGATGATGATGATGATGATGATGATGATGATGATGAGGGAC
>OMNN01099823.1:0-17235 GCA_900302755.1 Chromis chromis | reverse complement strand
GTCAGGCATAACATTATGACCACCTGCCTAATATTGTGTTGGTCCCTCTTATGTGGTCAAAAAGGCTCTGAACCATTGGGCATGGACAAGAGGACCTCTCAGGGTGTTCTATGGGGTCTGGCACCAGGACGTTGGCAGTGGATCCTTTGGGTACTCTGGCTTGTGCAGTGGGGCCTCTGTCAATCCAACTTGTTCCACTGCATCCTGTTGATGCTTGATCAGAATGGGGTCTAGGAAGTTTGGAGGTCAAATCAACATCTTGGGCCATTGTCATGTTCCTCAAGATGTTCCTGATTGGTTGATGTTGTTGCCATGTGGTGGGGTGCATTTTCCTGTGGGGGTAGGCCAGTGACATTTGGGATTTCCATTTGCATGGGAGTGTGTTTGTTCTGGGACAATGTTTATTTGGGTGTCTAAGTCTCATCAACACGGATGTTAAAATCCAAGGTTTTCCAGCAGAACACCACATAGTACCAATATGATCAATGTTATTCACTTCACCTGTCAGTGGTCACAATGTTGTGGCTGATCGGTGTATATATGGTAAAATGGTCAAATAAATATATACATGCAAAGGCCAGGTGTTTAAATTGAAAATACACATAAAAACAGTTGGATATAAACCTCTTGACTGCCTGATGTTACAAAAAGTGAATGGTTTTCCTGAACTGACAGGACAGGAAATGTAGCAGTGATATTTCCTACCTCTCATTTGGTTTGGTTTAGACTCAAAAGCAGCATGGCTTGACGTAAACCAAACCAAAACAGAGTACTTTGTCATAAAGGTTACATATAGACATGGTTAAGGTTACAGACAGTTTGTGACTGGGTAACTCACTTGGTAAAGTACACTCACGATGTACAAAGGCTGAGTCCTCTCTACAGCAGCTGAGGTTGGATTCTAGCCCGGGCCATTTGTTGCATGTAGCTGTCTATATAGTAAAGGCATAAAAAAAAGGTTATATCTGGTCCAATGGTTTTGAAATTAACAGCATTCTCCCATGTTGAAGTCCAAAGTTTTGTTGGCCTATCCATCCACCCCAACGTCCTCTCTATGCTGAATTTGTGGCTCTGTAATAACATCACCTGCCTTCCTCCTTTACGATAATTGCTACATGGTGCCATCACAATGAACTGTAACTAGAGGTCATAACCATAAACTGTATATAAAAGATGGATGTAGCCTCTGACAAGTGAAGCTAAGGCAGAAGTGTCTTAAACCTGCATTCTTTCTAATGACCAGCAGGGGGGGACACCTGTGCAAAAAGAAGTTGGATTATAGAGAAGTTTATGACAAAATGACCCTACATCTCACTTGATTTGTCACCTCGGTAAACCTTTTATAGTTTCGATTGCTTGTTCCAAATTCCCTTTGTCCCAACATGATGTTCATTTTGTAATGAACGATTTCAAAATAGCCCAGGTGGTGAAGCTTGAGGCTTCAGTTCAGTAGTCTACGAACCAATGGGTGACATAATGGTGGCTACATCCATCTTTTATATCCACACATGCTGCACAAATGATGTATTGGAGTTGTTTTTATGGTCTTGATGGCATTATAACAGCAAATCCTCCATTTAAAATGTAGTTTTACTTGTTAAAAGGTATATTTTGATACATATAAACTTAATACATTAAGTCAAGCTTACACCAAACATATTGTTCTGTCCGGTCTATGTAGCCACTACTGCTTTCCCACACAATAATTTGCTTCTGAAGGTGAAATGTCATTTTTATAAGGCCAAGCAACTACAGTTTAGCAGCTTTAAGTATTGATCAGCCTTCTCGATTTAATATAAAAAACCTTGGGTGAGTAAATACACCACTTCATCATAAGAAACAAAAGGAGTGTGTCTAGATGCACCATGCCAGTGTTTTTTAACAGACCTCCTTTTATACAGTGTAACATAACGCTCACAGATGAAAAGTGTTACCGCCGAGTCACGCCCAGCAACATCAGTCTGCCGGCCTGTTGCCAGGATGATGCCAAGGGGGGCAGAGCCTGTGCACCGGCCTGAGGAGAAAAATGATGACAATACAGAGACGAAGGCAGATTACATAATGATAAACACAACATGAGGTGGTTCCTTTATCACTCTCTACAGCTGGACCTTCTCCCTCCCTCCCTCCTCGCCTTTACTCTTCATCATTTCTTCTTTTTACCTTTAATATCTACCTCCTACCTGTTTTATTTCCTCTAACCTTCTGTAACCCTCCTTTCATCCCCCCTTTTCCTTTCCCCCTCTATTCCTCTTCCAGATCCTCCCTACTTCCCTCTCTTGTCTGGCCCCTCCCTCCGTCTCCTTCCTCTTCAAGTTCACTCTAATATTCTTGTTTACTGCTCTCTTCCTCGTTACTCTTCCTGCTTTATTTCCTCCATCCCTCCCTCCCTGAGCCCTAACTCATCCTCCTCCTCCCTCGTTCCTCTCCAGCCTTGAAGGAAAGCCAGCCAGTCGTCAGGATGATGTATCCTAGCAACAGTGACATCCCACCCATCCAGCATCAGTATGAACCAAATTTAATTTTTGGATGAAGAGGAGAGAGATGGTGATTGGAGGGAGTGGAGGGGGGGAAGAGGAGAGGGGGTTGAAAGGATACCAATCAGCTGATAATGTCAATAAGGTGGATTTAATTTGAACATCAGACGCCGACCGCACTGCAAGGCTGCTTTAGTCCAACTCTTCCGTCAGACCTTGTCCATGTGACCTTGGTTGGGCATTTTGCAAAGTCAGTAACCACAAATCAATGATTCCAAAACAACAACTTGCAAGATGAGCAGCGGACTAAAGAACTCTGAGGTTTCATATATAAGAATGCAATAAATGTCCTGTGAATATGAACAGGAGGCCTTCAGATCCAATGGAATGACATGTCATGTTCAGTGTTGGGTAGAGCTGCAATGATTCATTGATTAATCGATTTAAGTCATTTAAAAAAAAGAAAAAAGTCTAAATTCTCTCATTTCACCTTGTTAAATGTACATATTTTCTGGATTTCTTCCTCCTCTATGACAGTAAATGGAGTATCTTTGGGTTGTGGACAAAACAAGACATTTGAGGACAGAGCCGGCTGGCGCATTAGGCAATATAGGCAAATGGTAAGGGTATCGTGGCCTCCAGGGGGCGCCACAAAATCTGGAAAAAATTCACCTTCAATATAATTATATTAAAACTAGTTATTAACTCTTCAAATGGAAAAGCTCACATTGATTCAAATGTAAAGCAATGACCAATTACTATTACTACATAACAATTCTATTGGATTTCTTTTGTAAGCCGATGTAAATCGCCGATGGAGGGGGCCGGCATATAAAATCTCACCAAAGCTGCCACATTGGGTAGGGCCGGCTCTATTTAAGGATGACAGTTTGGTCTTTGGGACACTGACCAACATTTTTCACCATTTCCTGACATTTTATAGAACAAACAACAAATTTATTAATCAAGAAAATAATCAGAAAATGAATCAACAATGAAAATAATCAATATTATTTGCTCCCTGTGCAAAGTAGTTTGTTACACTACTTTACTTTTATGTTTGTCCTCACCTGAGATGCACTGTTGTGTAATAGCCAGTTGATAACATAATGTTAAATTATACATATACCTGAGACACTATAACAGACAGACTCACCCCTCAAAGACCCCTGAATAGAAATCTATGGGAGAATTCCAGGACTCCAAGGATGGTAGTTGTATGTCACGACTCCCACCAAAAACCAATCATCTGATTTGTACCAGCTGAACTTTAAAGCATCCAGCCAGCCGTGTTCTTGAACTGACTCAAACTGTTGAAGCAGTTTTTACAAGCAGCAACCTCCAGGGCTGAATAATGCAGCCAACACAGAAGTACCAACAACTTGCAGTTCCCCAAATGGCCACTTGAGGCTAATCCCTATAGACCCCCATGTCAAAATGTCCAACTAGGACACCTACGGGTGACACCCTGGAAGGTTAATCCATCTGTATAGCCAGTCTATGTGTTTCTATCAGATTTGACTGGTGATTATGTGGTAATTATGTCCTGGTGACTGTTAAAATGACAGTTACAGCTCCCTCCCTATTCATTTAGAGAGGAGACGGTCTTGTTAGCCTGAAATAACTGCCTGGGGGTGTTACCAAAACGGCTGCCGAGTGGCGAGACGGGCCTACAAGGACTTTGTATATGCCCACACATCAGCACAAAGCCTGGCCTAGTAAACAGGACACACATGAGATATTTGTTTTCTGCTCTATAATAAAGTATTAGCCTAAATCTAACAGCAAAGATAGTTGGATTGCTGTAGTAAGAACAAGGCTCAACTGCATGTCTCAGAGAATCAAGGCAGTATTAGTCATTGCCTCAAAATAAAAAGCAGTAACTGTAACTACCTCATAGGAGGGTCTCAGAACAATGTAATGTGATTACAGTAATGCGTTACTTTGTAAAGCACTACACCAGGGCTGGTCTTTTTTCATGTCTGTCCTGGCAAGAATATCACTCTGTCTAGTTGAAAAGAACATTCTCCAACAAGTGTGATAGATATTTCATATTTATCTGTCCTCTGGTTGGAAAAAGTACAGAAAGCCTGTGTCAATAAATATTGACTGAAAGAAGTGTTAGTTCCCATCTCCGTAATGCAGCAAAGAAGAAATACTCCACAAAGTGAGTGTAATGGAAAAGTTTCTCTCTGTGATGTCTGAGGTCAGCAACAGAATCTCTGGATCTGATGTGTTGGTGAGGAAAACTTCATCAGGATGGATGTGGCTTGTCAGAAGCGTTCAAAGACACCCTGCTGTAGTCTTTGGAAAATCTTATCAAATGGTTTGACATCTGACAACATTAGACCTGCACTGAAAAGGACTGAACAATCCTTTAAAAACCAGCTCGGTCTGTCAGTCTAATCTGTGTTTAATGAGTCATACCAACTCTTTCTATCCACATCTGATTGTTTACATTTTACTTTTACAGATTATGGTTCTAAACAGTGTTGCTCATATGTGGTTTGCGGCTCTGTGCTGTGCAGGCTGCATGATCTGAGTCACGGGTGTGGTTACTGTACTGTCGCATCAAGGTTTTGCTGCTTCCTGTTCCACTGTCTGAATCTCTGCTGAATTGTTTAGCATTTGATTATCTAATGTCTTTATAGCTTTACAAGGTATTCCATCAAATGTGTCCAGTTAACGCTTCATGAAAAGCAATCCTGTGTTCAGATGTGTGATGATTCATTTCACAGCTAATCCAAGAGGGTTTATTTTAGTAGTTGGTATATTATAAGGATTAGAAGAGCCCATAAAGGAACACTTTAACTTTTAGGTGGAACAACAAGGGCAGGGGAAACTTTCATTTGAAAAGTAACAAGTTACTAAAGTTGTAAAGACAAATGTGCTGTGGGTAAAAAATCTCCAATATTTGCCCCTGAGATGTGGTGGAGCAGAAGTACAAAGTTACGTTAGTTAAGTAAAAGTACCTAGAATTTGTAGCTGAGTTCAGTACTTTCCACAGAGTCAGCAGAAAAACGTCGGAGCTCATCACATGATAAATGGAGGGGGGAAGAGAAAAAAATAACTAAGTTCTGATACGTAAATCCTGAGAAATACTAAAATACAACTACCTCAAATTTGTACAGTACTTGAGAAAATGTACTTAGTTACTTTCCACCACTCTCATTATAATCATGTGCAAACCTGAGGGACACAACAACATCGACAGGAAGCAGGGGGAGTGTTTACATCAAGTCATACGAAAACTGAAAGTAACACATAGTGACCTGCAGTAAGAGCACTCACGAGGTTTCTCTGTTCCTTTAAACACAGCTCAACAGTTTTCAACGGTATATTCCGCGACAAACACTTGTAAGTACAGTTTTTGTGTTCTCTCTGTTTGCATCTAAAAAAGAAGCCTTTTTCTTTTCACTTGCTCACTTCCACTTTAAAATGATTTTGCTTTGTATTTGTCAAACTTTTGGTAGATCATGTTAAGTCTCCCTCCGATGCTTTTTACACTTGTATTTGTGTTTTTTTTTTCAACTCTCAGTGTGCAGACATGGCAGTGTCCTGCAGTTCCTTTTCTCACGATGAGCTCTTGTGCTGCATCTGTCTGGACGTGTTCACTGATCCAGTCACCATACCATGTGGACACAACTTCTGCAAGAAGTGCATCACACAACACTGGACTGTTAATGTCCAAGTTCAGTGTCCCATGTGCAGGAGAGTTTTTAACAGAAGACCTGAGCTAAATGTCAACACTTGCATTTCTAAAATGGTTCATCAGCTCAGGGAGTCAGCTGTAGAGGAAATCAGCATCGACTCAAAGGAACAGCGAGACAAAGACGTTCTGTGTGACGTCTGCACTGGAACCAAACGGAGGGCTGTGAAGTCCTGCATGGTGTGTCTGACCTCCTGCTGTGAGACTCATCTGGTGCCCCATCACAGATTTGTAGGTCTGAAAAGACATCAGCTGATGGATCCAGTGAAGAACCTGGAAGACATGATGCGTGAGAAGCACGACAGAGCTCTGGTGCGGTTACGCAAGACTCAGAAGAGCGTAATCATCGCAATACGCTTCTGCAGGAAGATTTTGCCGTGAGGTCAGTTGAAAGAGAAGCCTGGCTGGAGTGTAGGAGCAGTGAGACAGACGGTAAATAAGTCTGGAGACGTTCACGTTGCATGAAAAGTCAAAGTACATAAGTATCAGCAGCAAAATATAAAGCATGAAAGTGAAACTACTGGTTAAAGCCCTCTGACTGATATTATATGACATCATTAGATTATTAATAGTGAACTATCAGTGTGTCAGCAGCAGGTTACTGCTGGAGCTGCTGTAGGTTTGAGGGTTCAACACAGGATTAATAGGAGAGGAAAGGTTCTGACACATAACTCTGTTTTCTTCAACCATTGATTTTTGGTGAGCTGTTGGGTCATTTGAACATTTCCTGAAATGAAACCATGTGAGACGTTTAGAGGTAAAAGATTACTTTTAGTTGGAGCGGATTGGCATCTGAAATGTGAGTCTGACTTCATACTGCTTTTTGTAAGAAGCCACTGCTTTAATCTTTAACAATGTGTTGCATTATAAAAGCTTGTTGTATTACTCATAGTGTAAACTCTTCATCTTAAAAGTAACTCAAACCGTCATAGAAATGTAGCAGAGTAGAAAGTGCAATATTAACCCCTGAAATGTGATGGAGTGAAAGAAGGAAGTTGTGCATTGTAAACAGGAAGAAGGTGGTTTTTACCAAGTAATACATGGCTGAGCCCGTGTGAAATATCATAGTCCTGTATTAACATAACACACATGAAGCTAAAGGAAGCCACAGTGCTGTCAGTGAGGTGCATGTCTCACTCACCCAGAACACAGGAGTACGTGTTTTTTCATCTGACGGTGTTGTATAAATGTAGCATAGCTCGATGCTTTGTGTTTATCTGAACGTATAGAGGCCCTGTTTAGTTTAGTTCAGTCTAAAGTCTTCTATTATGAAACACTGATTGGAGCACTTGCATCAGTTACTGTAATGAATGTAAAAGGTTATTTGTACACGCTCAATGTAATACAGTTTGTAAATGTTAAATGGACGCACTTTTTAAAGTATTGCATATGAATGCGAGTCAGTTTTATGTTTTCAATAAAGAATGTATTTTTTTCATTAAAGACTGTGATAAAATAAAAGTCAAAACTTGGGTGGGTCCTCTGTGAGTGAAATGCACTTTCTATTTTTAGTCCTGCATAACTGAGAACAATCACTCGTCCACATCATGTTTGGTTTTGCTTCAAAATTCCACCTAACCAGAATCACAAGTAAAGAAGGAGATAAAATCAGCAGCTTACCTGCAGTAAGAGGTGGAATTATACAGGACAGACAGGACTGTTTAAACAGAACACTCAAAAGTCTTCTGGGAAGAAGCTATAAACCCTGGCTCAACAAACTACAATACCTTTGAACAGACACAGCTAAGTAGAGGAGATCAGTTCACACCAACAGTTTAATAACTCATAACACATCATCTATCTGCATCTAGATGCTACGCTTTAGTGGCACAACTTTAATGAACATTTCAAAAGATTCAAATGAATAAATTATTCAAAATGAGCAAGATTTCTAGAATAAATGCTGATATATTTTAGACAGGGCTGCACCGTGGCTCGTTTGTTAGCACCATCGCCTCACAGCTAGAAGATCCCCGGTTCGCGTCCCAGTTAGGACGCCTGGGAACTTTCTGTGTGGAGTTTGCATGTTCTCCCTGTGCAGTGTGGATTTTCACCAGGTTCTCCAGCTTCCTCCCACAGTCCAAAAACATGCTGAGGTTAACTGATGATTCTAAATTGTCTGTAGATGTGAATGAGAGTGTGCTTGGTTGTCTGTCTCTATGTGTAGCCCTGTGATAGACTGGCGACCTGTCCAGGGTGTCCCCTGCCTTCACCCATATCGACTGGGATAGGCTCCAGCCCCCCGAGACCCTACAGAGGATTAAGCGGTGTATAGATAATGGAAGGATATTTTAAACAAATATTCAAACATTGTAAGGTGTTGCTGATGCTATTTTATACTTTTGGCCTCTCTAACTTTTCACACTTAACTTTCTTGTTGTCCATCTGCCTGATGTGTCCACTGGTCCAATACCATGTTTTGCAAGAACTGCATCATAGATCACAGAGGAGAGTGATCCCATGTGTAAAGTGCTTTTTGACAGGACGCCTGCATTGTGGATGAACACCGTCATGTCTGCTGCTCAGTTTGAAGGATTATCTATTAAGAAAGTTAGGAAGTTCTCAGAGCAACAATTTGCGAATTCTGTGACGTCTGCACTGAAACCAAACAGAAGTCCTGTCTGGTGTGTCTGACCTCCTGCTGTGAGACTCACCTGGAGACAAAACACAAGCTGATGGATCCTCAGGAGCTTATCTCCTCCTGTCGGATGATGAAAAGTCGTGGCGATGTTAAGAAGATTTTCCCAGACAGGCCAGAGATAGATAGAAGTCTTAGGATAGCAGGGAAATGAATAAAGGGAAAACTAAATGGGATTTATTAGTGATTAGTTTATCAGAGATAAATTATTAGTTTATTAGTTATTTATCAGAGAGTCAACAGAAACACAACGTGCCCTGAGAACAGTTACATGGAAGTGATTCCAGCTCTTTCTGTCCGTCTCTCTCTGAAGTTGATGCCTCAGGAGGTGAGAGTGTGAGGGATATGAGGAGGGTCTGGTCTTCTTTTACAACATGGATGCTGCAGTTCTGATCTGCTCACTTCACTGAGAAACTACTCATAATTCAGTCACCCTCATTAGAACGCCCAGTGTTTTAATCAAACCTGTTCAGCACTAAATAGCAGACAGGTAAAGTTGTTTTTGAAGGCAATTTCCTCATGATAATCTTTAAAGCTTTTAAGTGTACAGGTTGATGAAAAGTGCCCCATTAGTTTTGATCTTTTGGGAACGAATGGAGGTGGACTGATGAGGACTCAGTGTTGCCTTTGAGTCCTCTGAGATACTCATGTTTGTTGTTTGTATCCTTTAAACAAGGTGGATTTTTTGAATATGGATGTGGCTTTCAAGTGCGCTGGCTGTTGACTTCTACAGTGCAGATGATTCAGGTGGGCTCATTAAACCAACCAGTAAAAACTTCAAGTAAGTTTCATTTAAATAGCACCTTTAAAGAGCAAATCTCACAAAGTGTTTGCACAGAGGGAGTAACTGGGTTTCTGTCTGTAATATTAGGGGCTTTCCACTGCAGGGACTTGAGGTGGAGCTAACATTTGCAGAAATATCCCCATAATCGACTTCTTATGTTGGTAATAGTGATGTTAAAGAGGTCACTACTCGAAAAAGCAGAAATAGTGCCACTTGTTGTCCTCTCTAAGTTTAACCAGTCAGCATTTTCAACCAATCAGTGTTGAGACCCACACACTAGTGTTTCAGGGCTGTTCAGCAGCATCTACTGTGGACTTCCTCCTCCCCTGAAAACAGCTGTGAACGTGGTTGAACAGGGTTGGTTCTTGTGGTTAGAACTCACTCAGGTTCAGGGCGCCTGCAGTGGAAAACACCCGACTGCAAGGTCTTGACTTTTAACATTTAAAGGGCCCTCAGATGACTACTTGACTTTTTACTTGAGTGATGACATGGCATTGTTAAAACAAGTCTTATGAGCTCGACTAAAAATCAGAGAAGCAACAGAGATGACATGCAGGCAGCTACATAAAAAAACACAAGGCAGAAACAAAGCTCCAACCTCAAAAGCACAGCCTCCTTTAGTGTTGAGCCTGGAGCGAGGGACAATCAACAAACCCTGATTACAGGAACCTCACGCTCCTGCTGGTAGCTGAAGCTGAAACTATGATCTAGCTCAGTGGTTCTCAAATGATTGCATAACAAGGCACAGCATTTATGAAAACAAGCGCAAGTAGGATCCCCTCTATATATAATTATAACAATAGATCATTATGGATAAGACTAATTCCAAGAAGCACTGCTGGAGCTGGCCTGTACTCACTGAGATATTAATGTCACCATGAGTGTAGTCTCCCTCGAGCACAGTGTCTCACATTTAAATTCATTATACTCTGAAATAACGTGGCAATGATCTAAACATTTCTAAGCCTCCAGTGTTTTAACATCTAAACGATGCCTCTGGTAAGTTGTTTGTCTTTGTGTTTAGATGTTTTACTGAAATATATTACTTAAAATGTATCATTTAGCTGAAAATATAAACTGCCTGGAGCTGGTCTTGAATGGAAATTGTTAACCCATCTCCCACTCTGCCTCCTCTCCTCCATCAGTACCTTCCTCCTCTGTCCTTTATTGATCCCTTCTTCCTCTGCCCTTTTTCCTTCCTTGCAAATCCCCTCCTGTCTTCTCTTCCTCCTTCTCTCTCTCTCCTCTCAAGCGTTCCTCTTCCATTTCACTCTCTCCCCTCCTCTGCACACAGAAGGACCTGGGTAGGAAAGCAGGGTAGAAAAGGGACAGGCTGGGGATTGATATCAAATGTTTTGTTGTTATCTGAGATGGACAGGAAGGACTGTTCTGCTCTATCAACCTTCGTCATTGTCCTTGGCTGAGGCAATGACAGCGGGGACGGGTGGCCACTGGAAACAAACCACTGTGAGGATAAACCTGGGCTGCTGAAGCTCTTAAATCACTCTTAAAGGCTTTATAGGAGGAGATTTGTTGAAATCCAAAGACAAAAGCTGGGTATATAATATGTATCTAACACACATATAGCTACTATATATTTCTTTGCCTGTACTTTTAATATTCTATGTTAATACCTTTTACTTTGATTTATGTGTTGAGTTATGTTTCCATGCTGAGATCTGATAATTACACATTTACACCACAGATGGGGTCTTCAGTAGCCTGATGGTTAAGACGCAGAGCTGTAATTCCCATCGATGCGTCGCAACCTCAGTTGAACTCTCTCCTCCTCATTTCCTGCCAATATCTCCACTGATAGTATCGAGAATGAAGCAATCTGACTGGTATATTTTACCATGTGTAATGCTGCTGTGCTGACCCTTAATGGATTAATAATGATACTGATTTAAAATGGGAGGAAATGACTTGGAAGAAGTCCGTTTCATACTTTAATGCTGCTGCAGTAAGAATCACAGTCCTGACCTGTGGATGCTGGAGGAGCTGTGGATTAGCTGTGCTGCTGGAGGGCAACATAACAGCTTCTGATGAGACGATCCCTGGATGTGAAACTGCTGCAGTCCGGCCTCAGCCCTCCTTAACCCCCAGGCTACCTGGGACATGTGAGAGCATTAGAAAAATCAGTGAACCTGCTGTGACCTGACGGCTGAGTGGTTGGGAAACAAACCACACGGACACATCAGCCCCGAGCAGCAGATCTTCTGGCTAAAGTTCCAGCTGAGGACTATTTGCTGAATGCTGTTTCCCTGCTCCCTCCTGCATCTTTGTCTTTATTGTCCCTGGCAAAAAATGGCAGAAAATAAATCCTATTTAATGAACCTGATGTAGGGCCACAGCTGGATGTGTGCGTGTGGTTCAGGAAGCAACACTGACAGATTTAATCAGCTCAGACCTACTAGTGCCAAGCTGGAAGCAGCTCTACATCCCCCTCTGATGGTCACTGAGCTGTTTTACACTGAACCAAAACATCTTGATAAGCCAACTAATTTGGGCAATAAATGCTCACTTAGGAATCCAAATGAAATAACCATTCAAAATGTTAATCAGCACTGAATTAAAGGTCCATTACATGCACATTGTAATACTTGACTTGTATCTTTGAATTGTTATGGTTGGGTTTAGTGTTATTCCAATTATTATTTACTGTATGCTAATCTGTTAGCATTAAAGGTCCCATATTAGTACCCCATTTAAATGAGTTAATGTAAGTCCTCAGAATGTATATTTTAGGGTTCAGTTTAAAATATTGCACAGATCATTCATTCTACAATGCCTATGATACGATGGTTTTAGTTCTGTTCTAAACAGGCTGTTTGTGTCTGTAGCTTTAAATGACTTGCTGCTGTCAACGCCACTTTCAGGAAGAGGGCTGCCCCACATCTCATTTTCCTGTTTCTACATCCATGATTCCTTTCCTTGATTCCTTTCCCCGTGTCTTCGTCCCTCCCACCAGTGATACAAGTGAAATAGACCAGGAAGATACACAAGGAGGCAACAGGCATCTAACAAAATGCGACATCACAACACACCTCAGCTAAATCCCAATCTCCAGCCTAAAAACTCTAAGCACTAAAACCTGGTAAGTGATTCGAGTGTGAAAGCCTGCAAGGGCATGAAATGGTTAAATACGAATGTGACAGCACACACCTACATATATTTTTTTTAACTTTCTTCACAGCCTTGGCACACAAGGGAAAGCATATTTGGAATACATCACCACGCCATCAACTGCCACACACAGCTCTGGCTATGAATCACCAGTGAGTTAAGTGTTTATACTTGCATGTAAGCGTCCTTTAATTTGATGGTTGGCGTTGGTTGCTCCTTCCTCTCTTGCTTGTTTGGCTGTTTTTCTTAAAAAAAAAGCTTCCAGGCTTCCCCCCGGTAACGTCACATTGCCGTAAACCGTGGGTAAGTCTCTCCGGCAAAGTCTGAAGAAACAGACTTACAGAAACTGTGCATGAAGGGCTCAACATGTCTGCAAGAGAACACCTCATGCACCTGATGATTAGACAGTGGGACAGAACTAAGCGCTCATACATCTCAAAGTCAAACACTGGATTGGGAATTTCTGATCTATGGAGGAAAGCAAGGATAGAAGGGAATGTCTTCATCAGATTTTGTCGGCCTCTTGACACACTGAGGACATTATGTTCCAAAACAATGAAACAAAATATAGAACTGATATAGAACTGCTTTGTACATGTGATAAATGAAACCTTGGAATCCCGAGATGACAGGATCTGGTTGTTTCAAGGCTTTTCCTGTGCTAAATGTACCTTTGACCACCACCTGTACCTGCATCAAAAGAGAGGAAAGAAGACTTAGTTTGTTTGTCCTGTTATTTACTGCGCACGAGTTGAGCAGATGAGGTTTGTTACGACCGCGGCCAAGAAAACAACTCTGAACAAACTTAAATAAATCTGATTTGAATCTAAACCAATTCTCTCTGTCCCATGTCTCTCTCTCGTTGTCACTGTGATTTCATTCCTGCTTTAATCCATTCTCTTTTGACAGACCTTTCATTTATTTTTCACTATTTGCTTTGCTGATGCTATTAGATTAGTTTCTCTCCAATGCTGCGGCCCAGAGTCTTTGGACTTCTGCTGTAGTTTTAAGGTGACCTATTTCTGCTGCACTTCCTCTGACCACACCTATGCATGACACATGACACCTTGATCATCTAAACCAGTGGTTCTCAACTGGTGGGTCAGGACCCAAATGTGGGTCGCGAAGTCATTTTTAGAGGGTCGCAGAAGCATTCCCCCTCCCAAAAAAGTAGTGGTATAAAGTCTTTTATTTTAACCCTTTAAGTCCTAGTGCGTCGTCGGCGACACGTTTGGGCTAGCACACTTTGGAATACCGTAAATATGTTTGCGCTATCGGAAAAAATCCATGGATTCCTGGGAGGGTACGAATAAAATTACCGTAATGACACTATATTGGCTGTAAAGCGCAACGACGTTGTGCTTTACAGCCAATATAGTGTCATTACGGTAATTTCATTCGTATACGGTAATTCCATTCGGATACAAACATTGTTGCGCTTTACAGCCAATATAGTGTCATTACGGTAATTTCATTCGTATACGGTAAATCCATTCAGATACGAATTAAATTACCATAATGACACTATATTGGCTGTAAAGTGCAACGTCATTTTAAACCATCATTGCTCTGATAACAGGCAGAAGATTGTAAATAACTTCCAGATATTGAAAGTTTTGAGACATTTTGAGGCTCAGGTCTTAAAGGGTTAAAGGACGTTGTTCTTATGACACAGTTTGCTTTCAATAGCAGGATATTTAGTGGTGGTGACACCAGTAGTTGTCCACTATTAACCTCTAGATGTGGCTCTGCCAGCTTATTGGAGACATTTATGCTAAAACGTGCCAAAAATAAACCAACATGTGCTCAGAATCTGTCAGAATGGGACAGAATATGCCCAAAACTTGGCAAAAGTGTCCAAATATACCAAAATGAGCAAAAAATAAGCCAAAACTTTCCCAAGCTGTATCAAAATGCGTTGAGACTACACCCAGATAAACCTTCATTTGTTAACAGGAACAGCAAACTTCAAAAATTTGGGTCGCAACCGTTATTAATAGAGACATAGTGGGTCCTGAGGCTGGACCAGTTGAGAACCACTGGTTTAGACTAAGATTTCTGTATTAGTACATTTCAAACTAATGAAATTAGCTTGATAACCTCATTTTTCTTCACCTTGGCATCAGGATTTCACCTCCTCTACCTACCAAACATACCTGGACACGTTCAGATGGTTAAGACATTACACAATGCATGATTAAAATTCTAATTTCCTGATTTAAATAAACCCTTTTAAGTTGTAAACCATATTTCGACAAGTGGTTTTGACATAATAATGTTACATAAACTTAATATTATATGTAATTTAAACTCAAATTGCTGTATTATTAGATTTAAACTAAATTCAAGTTAATAAATTAGCTTGAAAACCTCATTTTTCTTCTCCTTGACGTCAGGATTTCACCTCCTCTACCTACTAAACATACCTGGACACGTTCAGATGGTTAAAATATTACACAATGCATGATTAAAATTCTAATTTCCTGATTTAGATAAACCTTTATTAGTTACGAACAATATTTTGATGAGTTGTGTTGACATAATAATGTAGGTAATTGCATCAACTTAATCTTGTGTGGGCCCTATGTGGCCAGGTGAGAATGGAGCCTATGCGAGTTGTTGGGTCCTTCCCTCTCACAATAGGGTTCATTAGGGCCCTATGTAACCAGGTGTGAATGGAGCCAATGCGAGTTGTTAGGTCCTTCCCTCTCACAATGGGGTTCTTTAGGGCCCTATGTGGCCAGGTGTGAATGGAGCCAATGCGAGTTGTTGGGTCTTTCCCTCTCACAGTGGGATTCGTTAGGGCCCTATGTGGCCAGGTGTGAATGGAGCCAATGCGAGTTGTTGGGTCTTTCCCTCTCACAGTGGGATTCGTTTGGGCCCTTTGTGGCCAGGTGTGAATGGAGCCAATGCGAGTTAGGTCCTTCCCTTTCACAATGTTTTTTTTTAGGGCCCTATGTGGCCAGGTGTGAATGTGAATGGAGCCAATGCGAGTTGTTAGGTCCTTCCCTCTCACAATGGGATTCGTTAGGTCAGTATGTGGCCAGGTGTGAATGGAGCCAATGCAAGTTGTTATGTCCTTCCCTCTCACAATGGGATTCGTTAGGGACCCTTGTGGCCAGATGTGAACGGGTTCTGTTCTTCCTGGGTAGAGAATGTAAAACTGCATTGTATACTGATTAGAGGTGACGTCTCAGGCCTCCTCCTCTGTTCAAAGATGGTTTTTCCAGTTTAACGTAAATGCTTCCTTCACCTCCCTCTCAAACCATCCATCCTCTCTGTACATTATTGTCTTGTAACACATTTCTTTGAAGAGGAAAAGCTAATTCCCTAAACTCAATGTCGTGTGTGGGTCGAATATAAGTTCATCAGAATTTGTCTTGACTTAAAATGATTGAATTAAAACATATTTTGTGTACAGCAGACATGGCTAACACTTAAAACAAGGCCTGTTAGTGTGTCTATATATCCTAGACACCAGTATCCGACCCTCGCTGCCCTTCTTTCTCGGCCTCTGATGGAGCATCAGGCGACTCAGACGGGCGGTGGGAGGCTCGCATTTGCAGATAACAAAGGATTTGTTTAGCCGCTGTTCTTTTCAAGGTTAACTCGCATTTTCTCAAAGTCACCAAACATGAAAGTATTCTCCCTTCTGCTTTTTTTTATTTACTTTCCCTCGCATCCTCTCCCTCTTGTCTTTCTTTGCATTCAGCCTGGAGGTGAATAAAGGCTTTCCGAGTACGGCAGCTGGGCTCCTTTCAAGTCCGTCTGAGAACTTGGCCAAAAGAGAAAAAAAACTGGCGAGCCTGGTTTCTTGCTCTTTGGCAAAGCTGCTAAGTCGTGGAGAACTTGTGGAGCTGGCAGAAAGCTGCGCTCAGGAAAAGGCTGATGCTGTTCTGAGTGCAATGATAATAGGGATGACTCAAGCTGCTGCAGAAGACACAGCCAAAGCCTCACTTTTCATTATAAACGGAAGCCATTATTTAGGTTCTGACTTTGACTCTTATATTAACGTGCAAGTGAGCCGCTCACAGCTCCACGACTGTGAACAAACACGCTCACTGCAAAAAGTCAGCTTTCAAAAACAAGAAAAAAATATACAAAAATTGGGGGAATATTACTTAAAATAAGCAAAATTATCTGCCAACAGAACAAGAAAATTTGGCTGGTCAAGATTTTCAAAAACAAGTAAATATATCTTACCTTAATGAACCCAGAAATACCTTAAAATTAGTTATTTTTTACTAATAACAAGTGCATTTTTCTTGATAAAGATAAAATATATGAGAATTATTTTCTCAATATGTTGACAAATATTCTTAAATTAAGTAAATGCTAGTGCCACCATCTTGACATAATGCTATTTTTGCCATATCACCCAAGATGAAAACTTATCTGAATACAAAGAACTATTTCTGTTTGAAATGTTAAATGTTTAAATATGAAGTGTCAGTTTAAAGTAGGCTACTGTGCCAACTGTACATTATAAGTACATATTCTC
>OMNN01099822.1:1871-13771 GCA_900302755.1 Chromis chromis | reverse complement strand
AAAACTTCAGAAAGAATTTATTACTTAAAGCAAAAATGTCACAAATAGACAACATTTGGGCAAATCAGAGAAGGTGGAGCAGAACTTGTTCTAAAAAATGATCTGAGATGGAGTGACCCATTTGATGACTATTTTAAGTTATCTTAGTATATAATGTTTACATGTGCTACTTTTACAGCTTTGAAATTAATTACAGCATGCTTTTTTCTTCACTAAGTCTATTCAACAGGCCTTTAACGGATCATTTTGTCAAATAATTACAGCATCTTTTAAAATACATGAAAAATTCTTACAATAATGCAATAGATGCAACAAATGATGTTTAAAAACAGGATGTATTAAAACTGTAGAAATGTCAAAGTTCACACTAGATGGCTAAAACCATTGCTTGAGTCATTATTTTTCGCTTAAGCTGTAAAGTGAACACTTAATCCAACCCAAATGATCACTCAACCATGCCTAAAAGAAGAGAATGTTGAGACGATGAGAAGAAGACATCACTTGAAATCAGTAAAACAGCTTCCATTACACCCTTAAGAAGGAAACACATTATGTCTCCACCAAGAATCACGAAAGAGCAGGCAGAAAACTGTCCTCACAGTTGTGTTAAAATTGTTTCCAAAGCTGCATTTTGTTAACAACGTGATTTAAAGAGCATCGGATTAATAGAGAAATGGATGAATAATGCTGCAGTTCATTCATTATTTAGAGAGAGCTGGAGTAAATGGCCTCTCGTTTAGTGTTTGTCAGTCATCACATCACATCTCAGCTTCCCATTTCACCAGAAAATAGATCCAGTTACAGGAACGAGACTTTATAAGTAGAGTTTCCTTGAATAGAGGTTCCACTGAATGGAGGTTATTGATGATCACCAATAGCCCTGAAAGCCTGAGGTCACAGATCAGAGTCCTCTGACAGGTGGCTCCAGCTACAAATGTCTGTCTCTGTTTGTTGCTGATGTATTTGCCTTCCTGGTTCTTCTTATCGTCAAAACTCTGCCGTCAAAAACCATATCGGTCAGATTAGTGATGAACAGTTCTTTTTTGTTTTTCTGTGTCTGTCTCTCATCCTCGTCCAGCTAGGCGATGGACAGGCAGCAGATCCAGGTGAGCGACGAAGAGCCTGAAGTCCTACGAGAAGAGAACCGAAGGAGGAGGAGGAGAAAGAAAGCCATCACCTCGTCGTCCTGCACCTCCATGGATCAGATCTCTGTGGAGTTTGTTCTGCCCACCGCGGCGAGGGGAGGAAACGGACCCGACTCACTGCTGCTGGAGGTGGCTGGAAACTGGACTGTAGAACAGGTTGGCTTGTTTACTTGTTTATTATAACAAATGGGGATTATTTGTGCCTTTAAACATGAGTTTTAGTGATTAAAAGAATTAAATTATCATGCGTATTTCTTGTTTCCCAGGTGAAAGCTCAGGTGTGGCTGAAGGCGGTGACTTTAAACCTCTGTCCTGACTTCTACCAGCGGTTTTCTCCCGACCACTGCATCCTGCTCTACCAGAAGAAAGGCAACGTTTGTGAGATCTATGACAAGCACCAGGTCTTCCAGACTCTAGACTGCATTCGCTACTGGAGAGGTACCACGACTGCTTCTCCTGCACTCACAAACTAACCCGGTATGCTCTTGTTTTTCTGATGATGTAAAACACATGTTGCATTTCCCAAGCTCTGAAGAAGGACGTGGGTCGGATCCAGCTGGTGCCCCGTCCACAGCCCTCGGATGAGTCCCTGCAGTACCAGCGCTACCTGAACTACCTGATCGGCTACGACGTCACTGATGTCAGCAACGTCCACGATGATGAGCTGGAGTTCACACGCAGGAAGCTGTTGACGCCGCGACGCATCGAGCTGTCAGACCGAGACCCAAACCTTTATTCCGTGGACCCCTGGGTGACCCGCAAGCCACTGCCTGAACACCTGCGCACCAAGGTGTGTGACTTTATTGTTAGAATGACCCACTCGTGAACTGCCTCATTCTATCATGGCACATATTCTTTGCAGTTAGCTCCTACTGAAAGAAACTGTATTATTGCATTAAATTAATACAAAGCTACAACTTGTCTCCAAATGAAGGATTTGCTGAAGTTGCTCTACTAGACCTGCAGATTTACAAATCCACTGCGAATAAGCTGTTTTTGTCTGCGATATCTCACCTCAGCTTCCTCATGAGTTTATCTGATGGCTGTGGGTGGTGTGTTTCTAACACTGAGACATTCACGTTTTACAAGGAAGTTGTTCAACTTATGAGAAAGTTCATTCTCATGTAACATTTTGATCTCATCCTGCAGTTCACATCCTTGATAAGAGCTTATTACAGGACTGCAGTCAAGACTGGCAGTAAAATAACACAACAGCATGTGTGGATTCCTTTTTCTTGTGTATGGACAGTTAGGGGGTTTATGATATGACCGAGTACAGGAATATACGGTACGATACATTACACACAATGCAAATACAGTGTACTATTGTCCTCTTAGGGAAAGTTTTCTGGGCCTAGCGTTGCTGCATCTACCCTGTTTTAAATACAGAGTACATAGACATGTGACACTCAGCCAAATACACATTTACACACATTCAAGTGACATTAGTGACAACTTTAACACAACATATTGCGCAGCTTAATACTACTCAAGTGAAAGCAACATATTGCATGGTTTAGAGAACATATAGCACAGTCAGGTTCCTTTCTGGGGTAAGGCACCAATATCTCAAACTATAAACTTTCTATTTACCATGTTCATTAGTGCTGTAACGAAGAATCGATTAGTTGTCAATTATTAAGTTAATCGCCAATTATTTTGCTAATAGATTAATCAGTTCCCTGATTCCAGCATCTTAAATCAGAATACGTTCTGGTTCCTTTCCTCCTCTATGACAGTAAACTGAATATGCTTTGGGCTGTGGACAAACAAGACATTGGAGAGTGTCATGTTGGGCTTTGGGGAACACTGACTGATTTTCTGACATTTTATAGATCAAACTGATTATTAAATAAGATAATCGACAGTGAAATTACTTGTTAGTTGCAGCCCTAATGTAAATAGACAAAGACACAAATGAGTTTTTACAGTCCATATACCATGAGTGCTAATTAGTCATCCAAACAGTCGCCTGATTGATTGATTGGTCTGTTGAGGTGAGACAAGTCACAAGTTTAGAAATGTATTAATGAATTGACTGATTCTTAGTTGTGAGTTGGATTATATAGTTGAATTTACTGAATATCTTCCTCCAACTTGGTGATTTATTGTTGAGTATCCTTAATTCATTCACATGACTGTAATTTACCAAGTTGATGTTTCGTTATTTAGCCTTGCCATTCATTCATATCACTCTGTTCCTCCTCTCAGATTAATAACAGTCATATCTTGGTAGTGATCCACATCCGCACAGCCAGCCAGACCATCAAAGTGTCCATCGATGACACACCAACACAGGTAGACTTTAATGTTTGCTTCCTGTTTGATTACTGTACCATTCCCTGTACTGTTTTCTCACTGTTTTCCTTCTTGTTTAGGTGTTGGCAAACTTTTTTGCCAAGACAGCAAATAAAAGAGTTTTGCTGGGCATCCCTGAAAACATGTGTGAGACAGACTTTGTGCTGCGTGTGTGTGGCAGGTATGGACCATGTTAAACCTGACCTACAATGTCACAGAGTAACTGACGGGATTAAGTTACAGAGGGTGGCTTTAATCAGAAATGTGTTAATATTTCATATTTTACATTTGAATGTAACCATTCCGGTGTCCTGTCACACAGGGAGGAGTACCTCTATGGAGAGAAACCTCTGCAGGACTTTAACTGGGTCCGTCAGTGCCTGAAGAACGGGGAGGAGATCCACCTGGTTCTGGAGACTCCACCTGATCCTGATCTGGATCTGGTCCAGAAGGAGGACTGGGCTCAAGTGGATGACTGCACTGGAGTTGCAGGTAACCAGTTAAACCAAGCTGTCTAATGTACTGATATATGGCCAACCTCTTTACTTACTCTCCTAACTTTTCTTCACAGGTACCCATGAGCAGCTGACCATTGATGAGAAAGACCATGAGCGAGTGTTCACCATCTCCATGTGGGACTGTAACAGAAAGTTCAGGGTGAAGGTTCTGGGTATTGACATCCCATCCCTCCCCAAAGTCCCAGAGTTCATTGTCTTCATAGAGGCCAGCATCTTCCATGGCCAGCAGCTTTTAGCCCAGGTAATCCAAACATGCAGTTATAACACTTTCCCATACACAAAAGAGAAAATTCTACAGTGGCTGCTGTGATTCACAGGCAGATTCACAAGGCATGATATATAATATGTAAACCAAAATATATAAAAAATTGTAATAAATCTTTGAATGTACAATTAATGATAAAATGATAAAAACTAAAGATCTGTGTTTATATTAGAGTTGACCCCAAATGCAAATTTGCCATAAATAACTGTGGTTTTGTTTTATAGCCACATGGACAGCTGCCATAAAGGCAAACCTCTGTGCCAAATGAATAACATTTCTTGTGACTACTTCACAATAAAAGGCAACTTGTAGTTAGCTTGTTGAATGCTTTTAATGGAAAGTAGCAGCAGTTGGAATTGTTCAGTTTGCATTAGCAGTAACTTACTGCACTCATGTAGTATTAGGAGCATGGACTGTATGTTTAAAAGTCTATGAGAATATGACATTTGCCTGTATATAAAAGATAGATGTAGCCACCGTGACATCACCCATTAGTTTGTGGGTGAAGTCTCAAGTTTGGAATTTGTCCTTTGCCATCTTGGTCTTTTGAAACTGTACATGAAAAGTGAAGGGTGGATCTGACTGAGAACCCAAGAACATTATGCACACCCATATGGTTGTGAAGGTAGCCCTGTCCTTAAGCACAGCCTGCTTTATCATCTATTTTACTTTAAATGGTACTATAACTGACCAAGTGAAAAACCATACTGTATTGAAACCAGAAATTTAGACAATAATCTAATTAATAAAGTGTTTACTTAGATAAAGAATCAAGTGAGAAGACTTCTTCTAACAAGAGGAGTCACCACCTGCTGGCTGTTAAAAGAAAGCAGGTGAAAGTCACTTCCACATTGGCTACGTCCATCTTTTATATAGAGTCTGTGGTTAGTAAAGTAAGCAGTGACGCTGATATCAGAGATAATATTCAAAACAGTAATGCTGGGTGACATGCTGTTTACTGTAAAGGTAATTTGAATCAGTACTAAAGATGAAAACTTCTGTACTGTATGGAAAGGTAATGAATGGCTGAAAAAGACTAGCTATAAATAGACACATATACAGCAACATATGGAAAGAAAAGAGAGTTAAACACTAAATTTAATGTTTTAGGAGAGGACGACCTCCAAAAGTTTCAATGAAGAAGTGCTGTGGAACTGCTGGTTGGAGTTTAACATTAAAATCAAGGACCTGCCTAAAGGAGCACGTCTCAACCTCCAGGTAAAGTCAGACATTTCACTGAAAGGTGGTGTAATCACTAACCAGTTTTTAGATATCTATATTAATATATATTTGTTGGTAGGATAAGAGTTTTCATGTGCTGTCTAGTAAAGGAACTAATGAATTAAGTTAGAAATGTTGGTCCACTATATTATTGGTTCACTCTGTGTTATTATTTCATATCCAGGTGATCTGTGGGAAACAACCCCAGACACCAAACTCCAAAGCAGGCTCCTATCAGGATAATTCAGCAGGAACCAGCAGCCTGGATGGTAAAGTCCTGTCGCATTTCATCACCTGTCATGTTGAAAGTCTACACAGAGAGGCTTCATTCTGTCTGTCTGTCTGTCCGTCTTTCAGGAAAGACCAAGAGTCGTCTCCTGTACTACGTCAACCTGCTCCTGATCGACCACCGCTCTCTGCTCCGCCAGGGCGAGTTCATCCTCCACATGTGGAAGATGCCAGAGAAGAGTGAGGAGAGCAGCAGCAGCATCAACGCAGATAAACTCACGTCGGCCACCAACCCAGACAAAGCCTCCTCCATGGCCATCGCCATTTTACTGGACAAATACTGCTACCCAGTGGTGCTGCCAAAGAGTCGGGACGTGAGCCGGGACTACGGGGCTGCAGGGGAGGAAGCAGAGGGAGGGGAGAGAGGTCAGAGAGAGATGCCCAACCACCTGAAGAAACAGTTTGCAGCCATTGTGGCTACTGACCCCCTCCATCCTCTGAGCCCTGAGGACAAAGAGCTGCTGTGGCACTTCAGACATGAGTGTATGCGGGACCCCAGGTACTTTTTGTTTCCTTCAAACAAACAACAAAGTGTTTAACTCTTATTGTTTTGCTTTTTACTGAACATCTAATGTCCTCAGGGCCTACCCAAAGCTGCTGGGCTCAGTCAGGTGGGGGAAACAGGAAGATGTTTTGGCAACACATCGTCTGTTGGAGCGCAGCAGTGCATGGGACACCAGGTAACAGAGTTTTTACATTGTCACTCTAGGTATCTATCCTCAGTATGTTCAGTGTCATATCATCACCTGTTGTCATGCTGTTTCTCCTCAGTGGTCTGGATGTTGGCCTGGCCATGCAGCTGCTTGACTGCCATTATTCAGATGCTCAGGTTCGCTCAATGGCTGTCAGGAAGCTGGAGACGCTGGAAGATGATGATGTACTCAGATATCTTCTCCAGCTTGTACAGGTGTGTCCATTCTTTTCATTTGCTATATGCATCCTTTTGTGCTCATCTGTTAAAGCCAGTGCAGCTCAATCTAGTCAACTTTTCAAGTACTTGCACTTCGCATGAATGTTTGCCTTTTCTGCTGAGACATTAAACACATTTTCACAAACATATTGTAGTTTATATTCCACTGCATTCATCTGACAGCTGTTACTTTGCAGGTAAAGATGCTACATGGAACACCAATAATCAGATTACAGAATCTAATGCATTGCTTAAGATAAATCCACCCAACAGTGTATAAAGTAGTGGAAATGTGAAAGCAGCCATTGTACTTTTGGCATTTAGAGAAATCCACGTATGTGTTTTCTTTTGGGCTGGGACTATTGAAAATAAGACAAGATACATTTAATTTTTTTTTTAATTGCTGAAATTTCATCCCCCCAATACTACAACTAAGTCCTATACAGAGTCCAGACAAGATATAAACTCTGTGGAAAAATTAGAAAAGATAATGAAACATGTTGTGACTGGTCCTCAATGATTGTTTTGAGGATATCTGTTGAAATCCGGTGGGGGCGGCAAAACAATTACACCACAGTGTGAAAAAATGTCTGACATTAGCTAGTTGGACAGCAAGTTGATGAGTCTGCTTTGTATATGTTTTACTGCTGGTAGCTATTTTAGCATTAGTCTCTCTGATAGGTGACATAGCCTTAAACTGTATATAATTTATGCGTCAGTGTGTAATGTAAAGACCATGGACGTGTCTGTGTTGGTCGACTCTGTGAACTGGATGCTTTTTGCTGCAAAGCTGAAGCATTGACGTCACGCTATTGTAGCAGGCTGAGGTTTTTTTTTTACGACATGAAGTGATTCCACAATTTGGACTTTCTGTGGTTTTCTCTGGCCTGTCTCTGCCCTTCACCACTTTAGCTGAAGCTATTTTTGTTCTGTTTCTACATTTTGCAATCCACATATGAAACACAGTGAAGCTGCATACAGCTAAAACGAATCTTTGATGCAAAAAATGTGCATCGATGATTTTTGGAAATCAAGTTACATGACTTTACGAGGACTCGTTTCAGCCATAAGAATTAGAAATGACCTTACTGGGCGCCCCGATAGCCTAGCAGTTATGTCACGTGCAGAGGTATAGCGGCTGTGCTCGGGTTCGGTTTCGGGTTCGAGCGGTAAATGATGGTCATTTACCGCATGTCCTTCCCCACTCTCTCCCGTTTCTAACTCTATCCACTGTCCTGTCCTCTCTAATAATAAAGGCATGAAAAAGGCCAAAAATAAATCTTTCCATAAAATAGAAATGACCTTACTATTACCAGCCAGTTAGCTTAGCTTAGCACAAAGACTGCAAACGGGGGGAAACAGCTAGCCTGTCTTCTTCCTCCACTGACCAACTGTCTGATGAATAAAAACATACAGCACTATGTATTACCTCAGCCGACCTTTGGCCCCTTGCATATGAGAGCTTGCCTTCAGGCTGAACAATTTGGACAATATGTAATTGCGATTATTTTGACATATGTTGCAACTGCTATTTGATTTGCGAAATAATATTATAAATCCATTACACAGTGAATATTGAACTGAAGCTTGACTTCAGTTCAATATTCACTGTGTAATGGATTTAAAATGTGAATCATTACTAACATGTGTGATATTACTGAAAGGATGACTGTCACATAAGGAGGAAGCATGAGTTTGTAAAACCACTGACACAACAGTTCAAACCCTGAGTCAGACACACTGTATGTATAACCTAAATTGCAGCCTTTGCAATTTGCTAGCAGCATTGTTTCAGTTTCAGATTTAAAATGTATTGTTCAGCCCTAACCTGTACTGAACTTTTACTATGAGTGCTACTGGAGTCATTATACCATTGTTGTTGATTCTGATGAAGATTAATACTAACACACACCACATTTGTGTGGACAGCACAAAAATGATTTGAGATGGTGAAACACTTCTTCCATTTACTCTCCTGATTCACTGTTACAGTATTTCACAAGCTCATGGAAAGAAGCAGCTCAGCAGATACAGGCTGTTTGTCCTCTGATGTGTTTCCATATCTGACTCTGTGGTCGACTTTGCATGAGTGGCATTAATCATCAGCTGAAGTTAACAAAGGGCCCTTTGGTCTGATAGGAAAATGACATTTCTCTTCATGGACTGTTATCAGTGCATCATATATCCTACAGTAATATGTGGAAGATATTAGTCCAGTATAGTTTCCAAGATATGTCTACATAGAATGCTGTTTACTGTAGAATACACTTTCAAGTGCAGATTTAAACTTTCTAAAAGAGTAACTACTTGCTTTGCACGTTTGTAACACTGACTCAGAGCAGGTATTATAATGTAGGTGGCATTCTGTTTGTTCTATTTTTACATGCTGGGTGGACTATTTTAGTAGGACGGAGACAAAAAGCAACAAAAAGGACAGTTAAGATTTTAGGATTCTGGTTTACAGTTGATATCAAAAGTCATTTACAGTAACATTTAAGTGATTGGTGAGTTCATAACAAAAATATTCAGTGGTTGCCTAACTAGCAATAAAGAAGCGTATCAATAAAGAAACAGTCTTACAGTTGGTCTGAGAGGGTTTTGTTTCTCAGAGTGCTTCATCATAGGAAACACTGTGTATTGTCAGATAGGATTTCTACTCAGTCTATGTTTGTCTGCACACACCTCTGACCTGTTCAACCACTCACTGCTTCCTTCACTTCATTTGAATTGCAGTTCTGTCTGTCCTCAATGAGCTCTGTGTTTTTGTTGCACTTCCTTTACTGCCACAGTCCATGTTGTGTCCCATCACACTTTAACCCCAGTCTGTGAAGTTCTTCTTTTAAACGTTTTTTTTGGGGTAAATCCCCTCTAAACCCGAGGCCCTGGAGCATTTTACATATTCACAGAGCCTGCTTTTGCAGTGTCTTAAATGTGGTTTTGTTGTTTGTTGGCACACATCAATCGATTTTCATAGCAAAATTTACTAAATGTAAGAAAAACACAGAAAAAGATTAGTTTTGGATAAGCCAAAAAAGACTGTACATGTTTGTACAGTATATACAAGTATCAGTCATTTACTTTAAGACATTATATGAACATTATCAGTTGAGGAAACTCTGGAGAATTTGTGTTTACTTGTACAAGAGCGCTGAACCTGAAAATCCTGATATTGCTTTCATCAGATATAAGATTCATTGTTTTATTTGTGTGTGTTTGTGTATGTGTGTGTGTGTGTGTGTGTGCCATGCAGGCAGTCAAGTTTGAGCCCTACCATGACAGCGCTCTGGTCAGGTTCCTGCTGAAGAGAGCTCTGAGGGTGAGCAGGAAAAACATCCATGTGTCTGTTTTTACACTGTCTCATGCAACATGTGTGTGTGTTCCTGTTTATTTTGTTGTTATCCAATTCAATTTCCACATTATACCATATATTATCCAGTTGCAACTTTTTAACATTCAAATTAAGTTTTGTAATAAAAATCATGGGCATATTTTTGTCTCTTTGCATCGTAATTAGCATTTTTTTTGTCTATGTCTTTTGTTGTCCCTCCTCAGAGTAAGCGTATTGGTCATTTCCTCTTCTGGTTCCTGCGGAGTGAGATCGCCCAGTCTATGCACTACCAGCAGAGGTACGCTGTCCTGCTGGAGGCCTACCTCAGAGGCTGCGGTGAAAACATGCTTCAGGACTTCAGGAAACAGGTGACAGGACTCATTTACAGCTCTTCACACAAACATATCTATAGAGGAAACAAAGTGCTTTAGAAATGGCCCTTTATGATCACAATAAAAATCCCAATTATGTTGATATACCTAGATTAGACAGCACTAGAATGGGCTGTAGTGGTTGAGGTGATGGGGTACCATGTTTCTAATAATAATAATAATAATCTAACCTTTATTGATCCCCTTGGGGAAATTCCTTCTCTGCATTTGACCCATCCTATTCAAAGTTAACCTTAACTATACATACTAGGAGCAGTGGGCTGTCGCGGTGCAGCACCTAGGGAGCAGTCATGTGTTAAGGACCTTGATCAAGGGCCCACAGTGGTGGTGACTGGGACAAGCCATCGCTCTCACTTTCCCACCTCAACCTCTTGCCAGTCCGGGGACTCGAACTGGCAACCCACCGGTTACAAGTTCATTTCACAGACCACTAGGCCACCACCGCCCCTAACTCAGTTTCTCAGTTTCTACTCAGTTTCCCCACTTTATGTGCTTAAAGGAGGACTAATTGACAGGGTGAATTAATGCTTTCTCTCTATACAGGTAGGGAGAGATCTTTTACTTGAAGTACTGAAGTACTTTGTAGTAAGATGTAGAGGAAATAAAATGAAACAACTTGAACTTTCCAATGATGTCAGTTCCTTGTCTCTGCAAAAGTGTTGGTGAAAAATTAGTTTTGAGTTTACATCAAATTTAATCATATTTAAAAAGGTGCATAGAGCTCCTCGTCCATCTCCACACTAATCACTCTTGTTTGAATTACTCCTGAACTCATATTGTATAGCTATGGAGCACATAAAATAAGAAAGAGCAGAAGCGAAACTTTGTAATGAAGGTTGTCACAAAAACATCTGCCTGGGTTGCCTGTCATGACAATACCCATAAATAAACTATGACATGTATTTCTGTTAGGCACATATTTAGGTCACACAGTGTTCCAACAGCATGGCTGTGATGTTGCCACATTCTAAACAATCTCTTCTACACAAGTATATCTCCTACCTGCATGTTCAAACATAAACATTTTATAATGTGATTTTTTCCCTTGATATAAAGACTACATAAATAAACTGCAAGTATTATCATATCAAATAATCAAAGACCTGGGTAGCCTCGACTGTTCTGAACAAATCAAGATACAGCATGTACGGCTAGGCCTTAAAATGACCAAGATAAGAGCTTAAAAGTAAAGGTAGTGAAATTGCTCTGAGAATAGCCCAGGGCTGATAGGGTTAATCGTCTATTTTTATTTCCTCTGCTCCATCCTCTCGGCAGTGTTGACCGTTGGCACAGAGCTGAATAGAGCCTTTTTAGACTATTATTCTGTGTGTGAACGTGTGCCTCCTGTTTCACCCTGTTTTACTTTCTTATTTTGCCTTTCTCTATTTTTACACACTCTATGTAGGATGTCGTGTACCAGCTTTTTTACTCTGTATACCTTTGGACACGCACTGAATGGCACACTGGTACAAGATGTGAGGCAACAGCACTAATCTTGTGGCAACATGGGTGGGGAAGCAGTTGGGGGGGTTCAT